>JAAMXS010003477.1:0-56841 GCA_019693525.1 Cylindrotheca fusiformis | reverse complement strand
CACCCCCAATGGTGGTAGATGAATCTACCGACGGCAAGCCAAAGAAAAAGATCAGACGACGACGGGTCAAAAAGAAAAAAGTTGAAGAAGAGGAGGAAGAGAAACCTTTTTGTGTCGGGGATGCGAAAGAGGGAGATGTTTCAAAAGATGTTCCAGATTTGGCAATGGATGATGAAATGGCAGATTCCGAAAAGCGTATGATGGAGTCGTTAGCAGGAGCGAAGGAGGAGCTTCGAAAGGAGCAAATGGAGGCCGATGCCGCAGAACTCAGAAAGCAACGTTTAGAACGCTTACAAGGTGGCACCGCCAGCGACGAAAGTCGAATGGCGGGAAAAGAACTGTCCTCGACAAGCGGATACGATGATTCTCTCCTATCCGAAGCTGAAAGTCAAAGTCGTTTCCAATCGCAATTGAATGGCAATTGGAACGAACAAATTCTTGCTAAGGAAGACGAGTTGGGACCGATTGCAAATATTATGGAACGATTAGCTGTCTTGGAGGAGGAAAAGAACGCTGCTGATGCACGCCTTAGAGAAGAGTTCAGAATGCGAGAAGAAAATGAAGAAAAATTTTACCAAGAGAAGCGCAAGCTCCTTGAGGAAGCCGCTGCCAGCGTCCAAGCCCAGGCTTATGCAGTTACAGGGCCTTCCAACCAAAACACTACCACAACATCCTAAGGATGCTCGGCTATTAGGGATTCGTGTTTTTTGCTTAGAAAATATTTAAATTTCTGAAGTTTCAAAAAAAAACCAAGTGATATTACAAGGGTATCTACTTGGGATGGTATTAGTTGGCTGGTAATGCTTTCTTGCAGCTGAAAACTAGCTGAGTTTAAAGTTCCTCCCAAACTGGGGAACCACAGAGCTGCAAAGATGCAAGTATCCGTATTTCTTGTTCTGCAACTGGGAACTGAGGTGAGCTAAACCTCGATGCACCTACCCTTGCTTGCTTCGAGATTTAAAACTAACTTCAATACTACTGTAATAAGTAACTTGCTGCTTGGTTGTGGGAGAAAAGTTTACCAGTCGCAACAACTGGCTGGTCATTTGTACAGAGGTTCCTACGTACACATGACCCCGTATATGGCAGTTTCTCCTAATCAGGTACTGCAATAAACGTACGTGACACTGTCCGTTCGAAATTCTCCTTGAGCAGCAATCATACAAGATAAGAAGTTTGTTAACGAACCACCAACAAAGTACAAACTGTTGACACCAATTCGTTTGTTGTAGCTGGCGACAACCACCGAGGTAGGTGCATTGAGTGATTAATTGATGCTGTGTCGCATCCTCAAGAAAAGATAGGACGGTTAGAAACGAAGTTCTCTTTTTGGTCCGGAAGAATACCATGGAGCAAGTTAAAAATGATGAGTTGATGGCTTGACGTAGATTCTACGCGCTTGCGGTAGTATCTTTTCCCAGGACAGAAATCGTTCATTCTGGTGGCAACAACGTGCAGCTAAGCTCTGGGGCATATGACTTTCCTTCTCCTTTTGCTCATGAATAATCCACGAAACTGTTTAAAAGAGGCGCTCTGTTGAATATTCGATGTTCGCTTCCTCTTTGGCCAGCCCTCTCTGTTGATTGTTGTTAGTTTTTGTTGCTCAAACATTTCCTTTTTCTTGGTTATTGCTGGTTGAAGTTTGTCATTCGATTGCTACTTTGATTTTGAACAAGAGAAGTGGGAGTAAAGGATTGGAAGAAATCGTTGCGGCCAACAATGGAAGACCTATACGACGACACGGAAGTCAACGGCGACGAAGCTTCCAAACACACTCAATTTTTGGACTTGACTAATGGCGAAGGCGGAGACCGGTCAGGTGATGAAGATGACGCTATGGCTAGTCCTTCGTCGCGTTCCCATGGATCCTCTCCGAGCAACGTTGGAGGACGGGGTGCCGGACTTGCCAACTTTGATCCCAGCACTCCCGGGAGGGTCGTGGAAACCGGACAAGAGGCAACTGGTCGTTGGACAAAGGAGGAGCATGAGGCATTCCTGAGTGCGCTACAAATGTACGGAAAGGAATGGAAAAAAGTCGCTGCAAAAGTTAAGACGAGGACGGTAGTACAAACCAGGACACATGCACAAAAGTATTTTCAAAAGCTTGCCAAGGTTGTGGACTCTGGAAAGGAGCCTGTGACTCAGGTGGAAATGGGCGTGGCTGCGACTGAGGCAAGAAAAGCCACGTCTGCACAGAAGAAGAAACAACGACTCAATTCGTCTCTTACGAAGGGACAACGTCAATCAAGCGTTGCGAACGCGGCTCATTTAATATCCAACCTCAGCGGTGCCGAATCATCCGAACCGACAGCTGCCTCCTATGGACAACCAGGAGCATCTTTGCCATCGAATCTTTTCGGCAGCCAGAAGGCAACTATGGCTCCGGGAAACGGGCTCGTCAAGCCTCCACTTCTGGCGCCGCATGGGTTTTCCAATTTCAACACCTCGAATCCTGGAGTATCAGGTGACGGGTTTTCGTCAATCCCCTCAGCCAACGGCAGTAGCTTTTTGGCTTCGAACAACCCCGTTTCAAACACCTTTCAAGTGAAAATCACAGCACCAGAACATGATGCAGCTACTAAACGCGGAAGATTTCCAGAACCGTCTCCAGCAGCATGTGGGAAGCGAAAGTTGGCAGAAATCGCTGCCGCGAGAATGCTAGCTGGTGTTGCAGCAGTGGGCGGAAAGCCACTGTTGGGCTCCACCATGGAAGATGGAACAGCCACTCCACCACCAGAGCAGGAAACAAGTATGATGGCCAATCAAGTTCCGGCGCCACCGAAAACCGAAAAGTCGGAACCGCCAGAGAAAAAGAAGCCGATGGGCTTGTCTTTACAAATCGTGAACCCTGAATCGCTTGGCATCTCTTACGATCAGCAAAAGGCGAGAAAAGAGGGCCAAACATCTCCTGTTACACCATGGGAAGGAGATATGAAAGCGCTGATGAGGTAAGTTGAAAGATCAGGGTTCTTGGAAATGAAATATACTTGTTGTCATTAATCCAATGCCTCATGTTATCAGCGAGGGGAAAAAGGTAGTAGCGACGTCTCCACAGCAAGTTAATTTTACCGCTATACCCCAGGCTCCAAAAATGGAGCACTCAAAAGCGAAATCAAGTGGCCATCCAATATGTGCGTCAGGCAATGCAAATGATAGAAACCAGCTTCACAAAGCAGTGTGTGAAATGGACGTAGCGGTAGTGCAGAGCGAATTGACGACACGATCGCCTGAGTTTTTTCAACTGCCCGACTCCAAGGGCTATTGTCCCATCCACTCTGCATGTTCCCTTTGTATGATTGATACCCAAAACTCGTCCATAGCCACAGACATCGTTCGGGCTCTGATTGCCGCCGGTGCTGAGGTCTCAGTTTGCGACTCTGAAGGCAATACTCCACTGCATTGGGCTTCGAGGTCTGGTGATAGAGGGACGGCCGAATTTTTGCTGTTGAAAAATTGTCCGAAAGACGCTAAAAATGAACGTGGCGAAACAGCATTGCATTGGGCTATGAGAGCTGGGAGTGTGGGTATACCAGTCGTTTCGGTCCTACTGGAAAATGGTGCAAAAACGTCAGTCTGGAACAAGGAATTCAAGAGGCCGTTAGACGTAGCCGCAGATGGCTTTCATGATGAAGGCACTGACTCCGTCATTGAGCTACAGAAACTATTAAAGCTGAAAAAAAGATTATCGAAAGAGCAAAGGAGGGTGTTGAAGGATGCCGCGGAACAACGGAAAAAAGCTCGAGAACATTTTCTGAAATCATCACTTCAGTCACGAACCCTTGTTTTGAACCACCCCGAATGCCTTGAACATCACCCGAAGTCTTCTAGTGACTGGGAAGCACCTGGTCGAATCACCAGTATTCTGGACCGTTTGCTAGGAAAAGACCAGAAGCAGCCTGCCATACTTCAGCACGAAATAACTGTTTCTCAGGAGTTTGATCGTGCAAAGCTTGATCTTTTGAGTCGAATTCATAGCGCAGACTACTTGAGCTTTGTGAACGATCTAAGCAAAGACTTAGAACGCCAACAAAAAGAGGAAAACAAGGATTCGACACATGACGCTGTGACCAATAGGCCCCCTGTTGTTCCATTCACACCAATGGTATGTGCTCGCTGTATTCCCTTTTCAACACAACCCTTCCCCTTACCCGGACTCTCTTTTGTAGGTCCAAAGATCAATGATTAAGGTCTCAGAGTCCAAAGTAAAAATGGGGCAACACTCTGATACTTCTTTCAGCGTAGGATCATTACGAGCAGCCCGGCGAGCTGCAGGGGCCGTACAACATGCTGTTGATTGGTATGTATACTTCTGGTACCTTCTTTGTCTTCGATTTGAAGTGTTCTTTGGCTCACGTCAGTTCGACAAACAGTGTTTTGGTTGGTAGAAACCGCAATGCCTTCTGCATCGTTCGACCTCCGGGCCATCATGCTGGTGTTAATGGTTTGCTGGACGGCGGGGAATCATGCGGTTTTTGTATTTTCAATAGCGTCGCTGCCGGTGCAATGCATGCGATATCTGAAGAGAGATTGCTCTGCGAGCGTTGTGCTATAGTTGATATCGATGTGCATCATGGAAATGGGACTGAAGAGATTGTCAGGAAATATCATGATCCTGGAAAGTTGTTCTTCTTTTCTATTCACCTGTTTGACAACGAGGAGAAGAAGAGGAAGCGAGAGTCAAAGTCATTTCAATACAAATTCTACCCAGGAACGGGTGATGAAGACGACGTTGCATTGAATATCATCAATGTTCCAATCAATCCACTTTGGAAGGAAAAGCCATCAAATGCAGCAGTGCCGCATAGTACAAGAACACGGAGCAGAAACAAGAAATATCATGACAATGACGGTGATTCTTCAGAAAATGGTACTCCTAAGGCCAGCGACGCCGACACCGAGACGTCAAAAGGGTCCGTTTCTACTCCGTCCACCCCAACAACGCCGAATCCGAACTCTAATGCTGGTCGATTCGCTTACAGACGAGCAATTCAGAGCCGCTTGCTCCCTGCTCTTAGGGCATTCAACCCAGATTTAATTTTGATCAGCGCCGGTTTTGATGCTTGTAAGGGTGATGTCGGCAATGCAAAGCACGAGTTTGGGGCCAAAGAGAAAATCGGAATGGACCTTGAGCCTGAAGATTATGCATGGACAACTCGAAAAGTCTTGGAAATTGCAGATATCTGCTGCCAGGGTCGTGTCGTATCAGTACTAGAAGGTGGCTACGGGAGAACACCTGCAGCACCACCCCCCGGGGTTGACAGCACGTCGATTCCACTCGATAAGACTGCATTTAGTGAATGTGCCATGCGTCATGTTCATGCAATGATTGATCCATACGACGCGGAAGTAAGGTTTAAGTCATCAAGAAACGATTCTTGAGGTTACAGTGTTCCTGACAGCACAGCGTTTGCTCGATTTCTCCTGAATTGAGAATCTTAGAGTTAGAAATGGATTGTTTGTCTCCATAGTGATAATAATAATCTACTGTTGTAATACTGAAAAACAGAAATACAGATACTATTCAAATGCTTTGCTTCTTCAACACCATTACCCTTGAAGGAAATCAGACATGCTTCCTTTAACTCTTGGCCCACTACTTCTGCTTCTCATATTTTCCCGCAAGCGCTCCATATCCACCTCCGTCGAGCTAGTGTTCTTTTCTCCCTTTGATTTCTTTTTCGCTGGTACCGTTTCATCGCCAAGCTCTCTCATTTTTCTTTTCTCTACAGACTTTTGCTTAGCCTTTGACTTTTTCATCATGACCTGTTGTGCCTTTCTTTGCTCCTCAGTAGCAAAATACTCTCCAGTCTCCAGCTGCAGATCCACCTTGCGAGGAGTTTGTGCAGGTGGAAACGGTGTATATGGCTTGGATTCCTTTTTCTTGTGAACCTTCTTACGCTGAACATTCTTCTTGGCAAATTTTGGTAAGAACCGCTCCCAGTCTTCGTCTTTTAGCTTCTCATCCTTCGCCAGCTCTTTCATGATCATGAGTCGCTTTATGTGGTAAATGGGGTGGATGTTATTCATACAATCAACGACTACTTGACGAGCTTGTTTCAGACCCTTGTGTGATTCTGACATAATCGATACAGTATTTCCTTGGACCAAGATAAAGCACCCGGTGACTAACTCCAGTGCCTTAAGAGTGGACCCTTCTTGTCCAAGCAGTCTCTGCCGCCGTTTGATAAAGCGTTCCTTGTTTCGCACAATTCCACCGATCTTGACAATATCACAGACCCATTCGTCTTTCAGAATCTTCAAAGCTTGGACCACTGGGATGCTTCGAGCAATAAGCTTAAGCAGGTCTCGTGCCTTGAGGATAACATATGGATCAGCTGTTTGGGAAGTGGTCCGGACCGTCATACTGCCCTCGATCAAGTTCAACTCGCAGGCAATTTTGTGCTGATCCAAGGCTTTTGTGACGACGGGCCAGACTTGTCGAAGGTAGTTCTCACGGTACTTTGGAAATAGAGTTGCAAAAGAAGACTCCTCGAGCAACCTTCCCCCAGGAAGCTTGTCTTCCTTGTCATTCCAGCTATCAACTTTCCAGTGATCAATATTGCCGTTATCCCATGGTTTGTCCCTTCTGTACTTGTTGTGGTTCTTTTTCTGAGAACTGGACTCATTGGTTGACATGCTGCAGAGATATTACCAACTCTTTCAAACTTTGTAGTGGTGTATCCGTTGAAAGAAATTTCTCTAGAATGGTTTTGTCGATTGATTTGCTTTGCTGAGATTCAAGGCACAGGATCCCTCTTGCAACGCAGCCGTCTTCAAATCTCTCTCCATTGAAAGTTTTTTTAGAAACTTTGTCGTTGATTGACCGGTGCCTATGAAACTCACGTAGTGGTCACGTAGAGTTTTGAGCAGAAAAAATGGCTGGCTATGAGCTTTGAGACATGATCCTGGTACTCACAAAGTTTCACCAGATGAAAAGGGATAACATTGCACCCGATTTGAGGGACTAATACTGTAAAATAATGAATATCAGGCTTTAAATGGCTTTCTCAAACATCGATGTCTTCAGCAGTTAGACTGCAAGTTGTGAAACTTGCCAAACAAAGAACAGTGATCAAAAGGGTGTTGAACGACTAAGTCAGCTCCAGTATGGTTCGGTTTAATCTTCCTCCCCATTTTCTTCTCCCAAGTATCAAGAGCTACGAGAAGCGAGCTGGTCGGGACTATGTACGGTGATAAATCTGACAATCGAAATTGTATCAATATCATCTTACTCGAAGGAGTCAATGATGGGTCATCTCAGCAAGTCAGGTCGTGTGTCTGGCCATCGAAAATGTAGTTCGAATCTACGTAAATCAAAAGTAGACCCAGCCATGACTTCTGCAGCAAACAGATTAGAACAATACGATAGCGCGTAGAAATCTACGTGCCGATCGTTCGTTCGTTGGTGGGTTCGTCGGGATTCCACCACTCGAAGGCTGAGGGGGCAATACCAACTTGTTACCTGCTCTTGTGGTTCGGTCATTGAAGGGAGAGTGAAAGCTGCTGCTTGACCATACCTCTCTAGTCTCGTACCAATTGAGCATTTTCCATACGCAAGACAAAGGCGGAGAAAAGACTGTTTCATCACAAGCTGCGGTGAACTTCTGTTTGTTGTACCAACACACGAAGATAGTCCTTCAGTAGGAATCCTCGACGATCATGTCCCTCTCATTGGCACCCTCTGGGATATCCCCACCCCCTTCCATGACACTGGCAAGAAGTCTTCCTTCCGGAGTCGATGAACTTTCAGAAATGGGACCTTTTGAGCTGTACAAAACACAAATGGACAACGGAAACACCGAGGCCAAAGTTGATGCTATGAAGCGATTGCCTGTCGTTGCCTATGCCTTGGGCCCAGCAAAGACACAGAGTGAACTCCTGCCATACTTGCAAACAATTGCATTGAGCCAGCCTCCGATCGAAGACGAACTCCTTTTGCTCATGTCAAAACAGATGGTAACTTTTGTTCCGGCTCTACTTTCGACTCCTAAACAAATTTTGGAAATGCTGCCAATTGTGGAAAGCCTTGCTACTGTAGAGGAAACCGTCGTCAGAGATCAAGCAGTCACACTGATGAATCATTTGTGCACTCACTTAAAGCCCAAAGCTCCTTTGGAATCTTCGCTTGTTTCCTCTCTTCTTGGCATGGCGAAGAGACTTGGGGGAGCCGATTGGTTTACGGCCAAGGTCTCGTCCGCAGGCATGCTGCCAGAGCTCTATGCCCTGACTCAACACGCGGATATTCCACACCTCTATAAGGAACTGTGCTCGGACGAGACACCCATGGTCAGAAGAGCTGCTTCGCAGCATCTGGGAAAGCTGATGAAGCACTTGGGAACCAAAGAGAAGGCCGCTGACTTGGTCCCTGTTTTGCAGCAACTTGCGAAGGATGAACAAGACTCTGTTAGAATGTTGGCAGTTGCTAGTATGTCAAATGTCGGAGATACGTACTGCGACGTTCCTGATTGGACAAAGGAATTCATTTTGCCGCTATTGAAGGATGCATCCACCGACATGAGCTGGTAGGTTTCGCATCTGACATCTCGTTCCTTGCTTTTTACCCTGATACCGTCTCACACCTAGACGTTTTTTCTATTCACAGGCGGGTTCGTCATCATTTGTCCAAATCCTTTAGTGGGGTCGCTGAAAGTCTTGGCTTCCAAGGAAAACCAAAATTTGCCAGTGATCAGGCACTGGTCATGGCATGTTTCGTGTCGCTTCTGGCCGATGCCGAAGCTGAAGTTCGTGCTGCGGCTGTCGGGCATTTCGCAAAAATGGTTCACTGGGGTGGAAGCGACCTTTTCGTCAGCCATTTGATGCCACTTCTTCCAGGTTTGGCAGATGATGTCGTCATGGAAGTCCGAAGCAAATGCGCTTTGGCAATTATGGAATCCAGTGAGGGAGGAACACTGGAGGACACTTTGATTGTTCAATCATTTGGGCCACTCCTAGAGAGCTTTTTGCAAGATGAATTTCAAGAGGTCCAATTGCAAGTTCTGGGGAATCTTCACAAGCTTTCACACCTTCTGCACGGAATGAACGGAGTCGTCTCTTCTATTCTTAATATGTCCAAAGCGACAAACTGGAGGGTCAGAGAGGGTGTTGCCAAACTTTTACCTCATTTGGCGGAAGCTCGGGGCCTCGACTTCTTTGCCAATGTCTTGCTTGAACCTGCCTGGTTGGTGTTGCTGTTAGATCCAGTGGCTTGCGTCCGTGTTGCTTGCGTTTCTGGAATGCGTGTACTTGTCAGGGTTGCAGGACAGGATTGGGTGGGCCAGCAAATTTTACCACAGCATGTAAGGATTTACGATCATGCCCAATCTGGATCTTACTTGATTCGCATTACTATATTGCAAGCACATGCCGAGACTGCGAGGGCAGCCCAACTAACTCCAGGAAGCGGCGGTACTTTATGGAACGACACCGTGACACAAATCATGCGTGGACTAGAAGATAAGGTCGCTAATGTCAGGATGGTGGCAGCGAAAGGTTTGGCGAAGATTGTCGATGCAGAGGATCCTGCTCAAGAGGAGATTGTGCGATTCCAAATCATCCCTGCTTTGGAAAAGTTGATGGCTGAAGAGAAAGATATCGACTGCCTGGCTGCAGTCACTGAAGCCATAGAGGCCGCTCGCAAAAAATAGGGTTCCTAAAAAGTAAAATGGTTATATGGTATTATAAGTGATCATTGATTGTTTGATTATATCTTCACATACAAGTCCCATCAAATCAGCATAGTAGTGGTGACAGCTTTGCTTTTTGATATTCTTGTTCTTCCCACTTGTCGAAACATGATGATGAAACACACAACGAATTTTTTTGCTGTGAATTTACTCTGAATAATGCATCACATATTCACGCTGGCTTTAGAATTCTTAATTTGTTTCAACTATAAGGCATATCAATGTGGGGTGGATCCTATATATCCTCCTCGTCATCATCCACGACTGTGACTTTCGCAGGTTGAATATTTATCATAATCGGATCAAACGTTCTGGAGACTAAATCGTACAGTTGCTTGGTGGAAGTAGTGTCGAGGTCACCAAGAGAAAATGTATGATAAGCCTCCTGCGAGTTCTGGTTCCACACAACACAATGAATTTCCGATTCCCCACTCTTGATTTCATCTTCGATATCGGCAGGAAATTCAGCTATCTTTGCTTCCTCCACTTCGGGATTCCTGTATACAGCATCTTTCAAAGTGACATTTGGCGTGACCGATACAATCAGATCCCGTGACAACCCAGTGGAAGCATTTGTGACCAGGAGCTTCGGTGGGAAACTTTGCAATATTCCATTTTCGTCAGGAGGAAATGCGCCGGTTGCTGGTGCCTTTCCTCCGAAGTGGACAGGATCAAAAGTGTCCGGATTCAGTCTCGCCGGAAGATCCTTCAATGCCGCCCAAGACTTGGGGTCGTCATCTTGGATGGACCAAATTTCGTAACACCATTTATCATGAATCTTCGTTGTCTTCCAATAGTCAATCAGATAAAGATAATGCTCTACGGTAAGAGCATGAAAAAGCTCAGAGTCTTCATTGTAAAACGATCGCTTGACAAACTCTTCCACTCGCAAATTGGAAGCTTGAGTACCACCCTCTCGGAACGTTGCCTGGTAGTTTGAGATTTCCGCGGTGGTATAGGTTTGCACATCCTCCTCCATCCCTTCTCGGGGTTTTCGCATCTTCCTGCCCCGAAGCTTGTGCACCATCGTAGGATCTACCGTTGTAACCCGCCAAGTTGTGTTTCTCACGCCTTCTTTTTCATCTTGCAACTGGAGCTGGTCCATAGCAATTTCAATATCAAAATAGTCCAATCCCACCTTCTTTATCAGGCCAACAACAAGAGGGACCAACAGACTGCCTCGGCGAGAATGGTAGTGAACTATGATTGCACCTTCTGCATCTTTATCATCTTCGCTCCAGAAGACAGGAGCAACGAAGCCCTCTGGGTAAGAAGCTTGTAGATGGTCGTGAAGGGAATTCAGGTTGGAGAGCCAATCTCTCATGTTCGAACCTAAGCACTCCAATACGTTCGAGTATCCATTGTCTCGGACATAATCAAGAAAATACTCCCCAAAGGCATATAGCACTTCATCCACAGTGATACCCAAGACGTCAGCTGCTGCAACTACCAGGGTTACAGTCTCGCTATCGTGATAGTATTTGTACCGCAAGAAACCTCCATCAGATATGTTGCAGTTGGCCTTTACTTTGACCTTATGCCAGGTCTCTTCTCCAAACTTAGAAACGATAAGGCATTCAGTACAGTCATTAATCCACCCAAACATGATTAAACTTGTCTTCTTTACTGTCTCGAAAAATACAAGCACTGATTGCTGAGAAAACTATCAGTCACTTGTCGCTTGACGCAAATGGTGCTCTAATGTTGCGCTTTTGAATGTCTGGACAAATGTTTTGTTTCCAATGCTGTCTTGACGTAGCTACCAGGGGACGATGGGGGGGAGGGGTTCGAGGATGACTCCTTTTTTATCCGACCGGAAAGCTCATCGATATGAATGCAGGACTTTTCGGGAAATCGGCAGAACTTCTTTGCAGTATCACCACCCATGACCACCTCTTCGCATGCACTACTGAAGATGTAGTCCCAATCAATTGCCTTCCACTTCGAATTCTCTTTGAATTTCTGCCAGCAACGATTTTGTCGCTGGCTCTCACATTCTGCTCTTTCCAAGAAGTATGTACCAAAATCGCTCCCCTCGGAGAAACCTGTTCTGCTCTTCAATTCACGATAGTTTCTTGCAATTCCACAAGATTCCACTATGCTTCCTGAGATATTTGACAATACCAAGCAGTCCAACAAGATTCTATTGTATCCCTCATCCACAATGTCGATGGCTTTGAGCGAGAGCAAGATGCCTGTCAAAAATGCAGCACACAACTATCATATGGAAGGAATGATGCCGCTGAATGACAAATCGTCTCAGCCAAAGGAAAGACCATTGGCAAGTTGGTCATTTTCCTCAAACTTTGTCGGATCATCCGGTGTTGCAACTGAGAAAGTATCAGCGAGTACCATGCATATACGAATTACCAATGCAACATCGGGGCACTTCAAGGATCTGATGGTTGCTGTAGGAGAAGGCCTGAACATGTTTGATAGCATCTACGACAACCATGAAGTGAAGACACATCACGTACGAAAATGGAGCTCGGAAAAAACCAAGGAAGTGAAGGCCGGGACATCAGAAATCTACATTTCGGTAGTAGATGAAAAGACTTCAAAACCATTACACTCTTACTCCATCGGTGAGATGAAAAAGACGAGCATCAGGACACTTCAGCGCTATTCCTTGCAACTTGGCAGTCGCCTCAACCTACTGCTGAGGTGTGAAAGAAAGAGGGAGTGTGCATCCAGTTCCCATATGTCACCATTCACGGGGAAACGCCAAACCAAGGAAATTCTGCTTTCACCAAACTCAAGCGGGCACCGTTTTGTTGACGATTCTATCGATAATATGATGCAAAGCGTCTACAGCTTGATGTCTCCTTGTAGCTCGAAGAGTCTGAGCCCTACGTTTGACGATGACGCCACCAACGGCACTATTCGAGTACGAGTAGAGAATGAGACTACGGGGAGATCAAAGGAACTTCTCATCAAGGTCGATCACGAATTGAACTTGTATGATTCCATATACAACGACAGCGGGGTTAAAAAAGCAAATGTGAGGAAATGGGGACAGAAGATTGCAAAGGAGGTGAAGGAGGGAACGTCTGAGATTGCATGTCTGCTATGGGACGAATCCATTCAGCGACCCTACCACACTTTTTCAGTAAGTGACCTGAAACTCACCAGCACCAAGAAGCTTTTCGAGTATGCGGCTGAACCTACGGGGATCGTCAAATTGGTGTTGCGCTGTGAGAAAGTTGAACCGAGGGGTACAGCTTCAAGATCGATGTCAAGCCTGGACTTGCATGAAGATGTTGCAAAGCCGGCTACCCATTCTAAACTTCCTTCGATTGGCGACGCGATGCAGGATATGAATTCGTCTGGGACTCTTGGTTCACTGGGCTCAAGTTACCTGATGGACGAGCTCGAAAGGTTCAGAAACCTTGCAAAACTGGACTTGATACGACAAGAAAGATGTGATGGTAGGTCAACATACTCCTCCTCGCTGGGTACATCAGGGAAAGAGACGATGCGCGTCCGAGTTACGAATTCCCATACTTCTAGATATAAAGATCTTGTTGTCGATGTTCGCGATGACCTGCAGGTGTTCAATGCTGTTTACAACAATCCTGGAGTCAAGGCGGCAAACGTGAGAAAGTGGAGTTCTGATATAGTGCAAGCCGTACAGAATGGATCATCCGAAATTGTACTTGAAATATGGGATCATTCGGTTGGGATAGCCTGTCGCATCCTTTTGCTCAGGGACTTGATGCATACGACAACGAGAGACTTGATGGAAATGGCTCCTGGTACCGACGCCTTCGTCGAAGTGCGGTTGCGTTGTGTAAAGAAGCCAGCTGATCCCAGCTTGGAATCGGCAAAATCGGCACTAAAACGTGGGTCTTCGCTATCGGCAATTGAGGTCAAGCCAACTTCCATCCAACCCAAGAGAAACGGCAGTGTTAAGTCAATACCACAACGCCATATGGCTCACATGAGCACCGGGAACCTAAATGTCCTTGGTGCAAGATCGAACCCAAGGCAATCATTCTTGAAGGCATCCATGTCTTCGTTTCAGGAACAGATCACAAAGAGATCAAACTACCAGTTTGCCCTATCTGGTCTGTCGGATCAGAGGAATCAGTCTTGGCAAACTGCACCAGCCAAACAGCGACAGGCTCAGCTGTTTCTAGCTCATTTAAACTCAAGCTTTCCTGCTTCTTCAAATCTACAAGAATTCGAGAAAAGTGGTCAACAGAAGATCGAGCACGCAACTCAACAGAAGTCTGAGATACAAAGTCAACAGAAGATCGAGCATGCAACTCGGCAGAAGTCTGGCAAAAAGAATGTTGCTACAATCGACGATAAAGTACAGCGTTTCCTCACCCTGTCGGATGATCTCAAATCAAAACCAAATGGCGATGGTGTGAGAGAAAGTGAGGGCAAAGCGGTCCAGGGACAAACTGCTGCTTCTTCCAACACAGGTCCGGTTTCTCTAGTGCAATCATTGGATGAATTTAGAAGATTGTGCCGATCGAAGCAATCAAAGGAACTCCTTGAACAACATCGTAGAAAGAGCACTAGTGCAAGTGTGGATACCAGAACAAATCGCCAGCCAGAAGAAAAGTCTACAGGTAGAATATCGACAGCTCGAAATACGGACAACTGTGAGCCTGAGCCTGACTTCCCCACGGGCAGAAAAGCTGTTTCAGGCAAGTACGTTGACCAAGCCGAGCAAAGCCTCTCATCGTGGGGGCATCGGGAGAATATGCCAGAGCAAGAGAAGCGAAAGTCATTTCTGTCGTCTTCGTCAAACAAACTTGTTCCACCTCAGCAGCCAATGAAAACGAGAACGGTTGACGGTGATGGGCCACCTGTTGCAGAAATCTCTGTCGTTACCACTAGTCCGATATCTTCGAATCTCGACGTGTCAGTTTCCTCTCCTTCAAAAGGTGTATCGTTGTCGGGTGAAATTGTGAAAGATGTCTTTCCGTATCATGTGGTTTTGGATTCTGAATTTCGTATTCTTCAAGTGGGCAACAGCTTGTCAATGCTCTTTGAGACAAGGGCAGAAGACAACAATTCGCAGGAGAATATCAACTTTGAAGGACGCATCGTTAGTGACGTCTTCATGATCACGGGGCCCATCCCAATGTATGGCAAGTGGGATTGGTCTGTTCTTGATAGGATGAAGGAGAAGACTATTTTCATTGAATCTGTACTCACTGAGTCATTGAGGAGAAAAGCTAGGCTGAAAGGCACTATCATTGAAATGTCGAGGTCTCCGAGACAAATCATGCTTTCTCTCCTCCCCAATGTGAAAAACCTTACCGAATTGTCGGATATGAATCTGTCAATGGGGGATCTTCCACTCCATACTTGCCAGAGAGAAGCCGTACTGCTGGGTGAACACAGCGCATCCGAAGTCAAACTGACAAACCATCTTGATATCCTTCACAGGGATTTAATCAACTCGATGGAGCAACAAATCAACGACCGCACTGCGGAGCTTGCAAGGGCCAATCATGATTTGGAACGAGCCAACACTCAAGTCCAACGGCAGTCTGCAAGGCAGCTTGAGCATTTCGCCTGCATGTCTCACGAAATTCGCACGCCTCTCAACTGTATCGTTGGCATGTCTTCGATTTTGCTGGAAGAAACCCATTCAAAAATTGACCCAATGCACGCTGAGTCGATTAAAATGATATACAATAGCGGGGAGTTGCTGCGTGCGGTTGTAGATGATGTTCTTGACTACGCTAAACTTGAATCTGGCAGTTTCGAGGTGGATATCTGCAAGACCAACCTACAGGAGAGCCTTTCTGGTGTTGCACATTCCATTTCTCAGAAGATTCAAGAAAAGAACATTCGTCTACGGCGCCATTTCTCACCAGACCTCCCGCAGTATACGGAGACAGATTCCAGAAGACTGCAACAGGTTCTCTTTAACTTGCTGGGAAACTCAGGAAAATTCTCCAAGCGAAACAGTGTAATTGATTTGAGTGTAAGACTTGTACCGAAATCGAGGAACGACGATCGCAATGGCCTCGCCGTGGATTGGGAAGGGGACGCCAGAGAACTCAAGGACTGTGATATAATTCGATTCTCAGTCACAGACTATGGGAAAGGAATTGAGAAAAAAGATTTCAAAACTATTTTTCAACCGTTTTCGCAAGCGAGCAAGCACACTGCGACCGTTTATGGGGGCACAGGATTGGGGCTCAGCATCACATCCAAACTCGTCAACACACTTGGCGGAAGAATCGCCGTGGATTCCGAAGTTGACAAGTTCACGAAGTTTATTGTCGATTTACCTCTGAAAGGTGCACCAGTCGACATAGCAACGCTGAAAAAAAGGCTGCAAAATGTTTGCATTATTACGATTCAGCCCGCAGAGCAGTTCGATTATTCTTTTACCACATACCCAATTGCAGAGGAGCCTCGAATATTTGGATCCAGTGTTTGCAATCAGTATGGATTGAGCGTTCTTTCGACCCACAACATTCATGATTTGAAAGGAAAAGCATGTCAACTCAAAGCCCAAAATCCTGGAAAGCATTTTGCTCTCTTGGTCGACGAAGTATTGTACAATGATCTCGAGCTTGCACGAACTATGGAAGAGCTTGGCAAGGAAAATTGTACGCTGATGACCTTTGGGCCTAACTATGAAATCGAGGCTACGAAGAAACGGCATTTCAGATCTTTGAAAGGAGTTTTCCCTTGCATCTTGCTTGATTCTATCGCCAATTACATTGATCAATCAAAGCACGAACTTGCTGCCTATCATAGGAGCGATTCTCTTTCGGTTCATCCGAGCCACACCTTGAATGGCGCTAGCAGCGTTGCTATCCCGTCCAGTCAGGGGAAGCTATCGACGGCATCTGGTCCAAGAATTCAGAATACTACAGTCACGAAGCCTACGAAAGAGTTCAAATACCCCCAATCGAAACAAAAACTGAAAGTATTGTACGCTGAGGACAATAAAATCAACCAAAAGGTTCTAACTCGTGTTCTCAATCGCGTCGGTATCATGGACGTAACCATTGTTGATGATGGATTGAAGGCAGTCAACATTACTGAAAAGGAGTCGTATGATATCATCTTTATGGACATGCAGATGCCCGTTATGGACGGCGTGGAAGCTTGCAACCTTATTGTCGAAAGAGACAAGGGTGCAAATGTAATTTTCGTTACAGCTCACGCATTGGACGAATTCAAGCACAAAGCAAGGGCTGCTGGAGGTGTAGGTTTCATCTCCAAACCATTCCGTATCGGAGATATCGAGAAAGTAGTATCAAGCCTCGATCTCCGTCAACCAAAATAAAAGACGGCCACAATAGTTTCACTTTACTTTCTACATTAATTGCACTCCTCATCTGGCAGCACGAAGAGCCATCAATCGATTGATTGGGAAACGTTACACTACTTTCTGTACATGATGGAGTCGACTGGCATGAAACGTGCGGAATCTTGATCCCTTCCGTTCGGCAGTTATGCCTGGGGAGGAGGTACTGGTCTGGGGAAACTCAAGAGATTCTTCGCTGTCAGATAGCTCCGAATCAGATAATGCCTGCGCACTCTTGCGAGTCACGAC
Organism: Cylindrotheca fusiformis; assembly: GCA_019693525.1. Taxonomy (NCBI): domain Eukaryota; phylum Bacillariophyta; class Bacillariophyceae; order Bacillariales; family Bacillariaceae; genus Cylindrotheca; species Cylindrotheca fusiformis. The sequence continues at coordinate 39,618 of JAAMXS010003477.1, read as the reverse complement.
GAGTTTTGTTCTTTTGGTCAGACCAGCAGGAAAACTAACAATGAGAAGAAGTAACAAGTACAAGTGAACCATCCCAAAGAAAAATCGCTGAGTTGAATTCGGGGTCGGGTGAATCATTGGCACAATCTCGTCTGGTGCAGTTGGCGACGGCTCTGCCATGAAGTAGCGAAAAATGCTGTGGCCAAGGGAACCATCTGTGAGTGTGCTCTGTTCATCACCTGTTGGTATGTTCACAGTGCTCATGTTTTCAATCCATTTCGGAAGGGTCGGTGCCAAGGATTTTTGTCCGCGTCCAGCGATGGAAGAAACGAATCCTGAAAGATGCTTCCCTATCAGTTCTCGACGCCGCTCTACCTCTCCCCCGAGGCTACGAGCGGCGCTACCAACTGACCGCACGGTGACAGCTGCACCATTTGTGACTTCACTGGCACCAGTCTGGACAAAGCCAGCAACACTCGACACATGCGACGATACTACATCCCCGAAGTCACCAAAGAATTTTAGAAGTTTTTGATTTGTTTGGGATGATCGCTTTGACGTAGAAGACGATTGCTGGAGACTGGGAGAGCTTACGCCCTTCACTTGCGACAAAGGCGCCAACAGAAATGGAAAGCCATCGACGAGATGTTCCAGGAAGTCAAAAGACATAGGGTCGTCAAGACGCAAATACTCAAAGAAAATCCCAGCAGCGATGTCGGGTCGACGAAAGGAGTCCATGAGGTCTCCGTTCAATCGAATCTGTGCGATGGTAAGGAATATCGTGCGCGTGTTAGTCGTTCTAGATTGGTCAAGTCACAAAGATTGACGTCGAACTCACCTCCAAGTACCCATCCTTCCTCCAAGTAAAAACAAGCTCAGTTCCTCGAGCACAGCATGATGGGTCGGCGTTGAATTCCTCTGGAGCAGTCTGTGCGCACGAACATCTGCTGGGATTGTCTTTTGATTCTATAATTGAAAGCATCGCGGCAGATGCAGGGCGGGGTTTCGTACTACAACCAACTAAGGTATCTTTCGCGTCTGCCGTTAAAAGCTTCCAGTCGGACTGTAAACTCTTTTGCATTGTGTCGAGACCGAGCTGCATATTTGTTTTAATGAAAAGAGTTCTGTCAAATAGCCCTCCGTTGGGGTCTTCCGGGGAGGCCATTTGTCTCAGCAACGAGTAGAAGTCGTCGCTCTGTTGAAGTTCCTCTGTAGAAAGGCTCGCAAATGAAGCCATCGCTGGATCTGCCAGAATGTCTCGTTTTGAAACATAAAAGGCTACCCCATAGACCTTCAAACAAAACACAAACAAAGCATAAGAATTTAGTTAAATTTTCTCGTGGATGCAAATACGGAGATGGCCGAGCTGATTTCTTACTTTGATATTGAAAGCTGTTTTCATGTATTGACCTACTCCAGTCAGAGTATGCCGCCCCACTTCTTTCCGATTTTCACCAAGATACGCGCTCAAGTCAGTCCTGTACGAGAGACCAGTCTTTGGGTCCGTCCACAAGTTGTCTTTCGAATTTTCAATGTATGGATGTACTTGAATCTTTCGAACCGAGGACTTTGGGCTGGTCCCCGAACCCTGTGAAGGCGTTGTTTTTTCCTTCTTGTTCGTCGAAGATCTTCCATTTGCGAGAAGAAAAGGATTGGTATCGATCAAAAACTGCAGAGCTGGCCGTTCTCGTATTGATGGTGCCTCTGGCTCCTTATGATGCGACAATGTTGATATTCTGGAAGAAGCAGCTCTCAACTGAGCGTGCACAGCCGGGCCAGACGCATGAATGTGAGCAATATCTACATGCGAGGGGAGCCGATTAATTGACATGGTGGCATCCTCTGGCTCCTCTATTATTATTTCTTTGGGTATGCCTTCATCATGCAAAGGCTCTTTAATTCTTTGTGCCACAGATTCACTTGAAGTCGAAGTAGCCTGTCGCACCAGAGATATGTGCACGACTCTTGCTTCTGTACCATCAGAGGTTGACGGTTTGCCACCATTGCAGGCTAGTAGGAATGCTTCAGTTTCATTTCTTGCTATGCAATCCAATGTTCGATGTTTACCAAGTAGCCGTTTCGTTTGGGACACCTTTCTATTGTTGTATTTTGGCTTTTCGAAATGTAAAACTCCGTTTTCGTTGAACTGCCATGACCATGCCCTTTCTTGTGAACATGGAACGAGGAGCAGTTTGCTGTCTTTCCTTCGCCGCGTGAGACACTCCTTCTCGGAATAGTTTTCCCATATCGACGGTTCGGATGATATTGAACCATTAACAGCAGTATAAAGTAGATGACTGTCGCTATCTACCATCTGCAGCGCGTATCCTTCTGGTTTCAAATCATCTTCATCACCATCATCTTCTTCTGTCGCCCATCGCACCCATTGTCGCCTTCTGGCGTGCCGTCTTTGTTTTGGAATGATAAACCACAACGTCGCATCACCGCATTCTGAAAATCCTCCCATCGGACCCAAACATGTTTGATCAAACGTATCTTGTATCCAGTGTGGTTGAAGGTGGGATTGATAGGAACCATCCAAGATACTGAGGGGGTCGTTGCTTTCTAAGACAATCGAGTGCGTATTCACTCCCACAATTCCCGAGTCCCTCCAAGTGGATGGAAAATGGGTAGACACGCCAACAAAGTGTAATAAAATGACAAACAGACGAGAGGAACGCGTCTTGATCAGTATCATGAGTGTGTTGTTGCGGTCGCGCTTCCAAGAAATCTTGAATGATGCTGATTAAGTTTGTGAGGAAGTAGGTCAGAGGAACATTGAGCACAGCAAATCGATGAACTGAGGAAATTCGGAAGTTAGGATAAACTCGGTTTCCTTCTATTATGCTGGTTTTATTTTTTGTTGGTGATTGCAAGGGCAATGAAGGGTTCCTGTCAACGTACTTGGACGCTAATGAAATTGGTGCGATTGAGGTGACGTGGAATGGTGAAAGGTTTCATCCGAAAAACTTCATCTTTTATTTTTTTTCTTCACATATGATAAGAGGCTTACAGCGGTAGACGGATTGACGAGGTGCAGTACTGTGATCTCTACTGAGATCTGTCCGTTGCTGTCAACGACACTACGTGACATTGCGCACTGCGAAACCGTATGGATCTTCTTCAAGACAAGAAGCATCAACGCAAAACGAATACCGAACACACGTAAGTACACTCTTGTAGAAATCTAGTTCACCTGTACCCAGTTATTTCCTCAAATTTATTCCTAATCGAACGTATCGTCCCCTAAACTGGAGAATGCAGAGGAGAGGGACAACACAGCTGACGACACATAATCAGAAACATCAACTGGGCGAGGATGTTGACCTCAACTACTTTCTTTATATTGTTGCATGTATACTGTCTTCTACTACGAGAAATCCTTCACACCGAAGCTTTTTTGTTATCACCGAAGAGGCAACGACAGCTGATTGCCGCATCCATCATGGAAGAGCAAACTCGAAACATTGTTGACGTGTCGACGATGACACTCCTGGAGCATGTGAACTTGAACGTTCCAAGCCACGAATCCATCCTTCCATTCTACTTCGGTGTACTAGGCTGTGGAATGGATCCTAGAAAGGCGACCAATCTTGATCCAGAAGCTCCCAAGAAAACACTGTGGGCAAACTGTGGGGCTTCCCAGTTTCATTTGCCATATGGGGATGTGGCGCAAAGAATCTCCGGACACATCGGACTAAGATACGATTCGCTGGATGCTCTCAAAGAAAGGGCAAAGAGCTCCAGCGCGGTAAAGAATTATGAAGTAGGTTTGGATCCACGAAGCAGAAGAGAGTTCGTCAAACTGGTGGACCAATATGACAATGTTTTCTACTGCCGCGTAGGCAACCCCGTGAACACAAATAAGCGGCAGCCAATTATTTCTCCAAATGAAACTGAAGAATGGGGCGAACACGCAACTAAATATGGATTGTTGGAGTCTGAGTGCCGGGGAATCGACTACGTAGAATTTCTCTGTTCACCAGGGACTGCTGAAAAGATTGCTGTGTTTTACGAGTCCGTGTTTGACGCCACAACTAGATGTGTGGATGCAGGCGACGGATCAAAAGTGGCGATAATTGCATTCGGAGAAGTTGACGAAGCTGGAAAAGCAGATCAGTCTTTGTTGTTCAAGGAAACGACTGAGAGCATTCCTGCTTACGATGGACATCATATCGCCTTTTATGTTGGCAAGTCGGCGGCTGATTTTGATGTGTGCTATAAAAACGCTGAAATGGCAGACATTGTTTGGGTGAATCCGCGATTCTCTGACGACGCCGATACGTTGGACAAAGCTAGAAAGTGGAAACAGTTTCGAATGAAAGACATCCTCGATTTGAAAACTGGCGAACGGATTATGGAACTGGAACATGAGGTTCGATCAGTCGAGCACGAGGCATGGCCTGGATCTCCAATGTCTTAAGCGATTGCTATGATTCCTCGAACGTGGTAAAAATAATCTAGAATTGTTTAAAGAGATTTACTATGTTTGCCAAAAGGCTCTTTGCGTTTGCCATATTAGGTTTTCTTTTAATTCGACAGAGTCGAGTTGGGCTTCTTAAGTGAGACAGGAATGGGAATGTATTGTTCTTGTTCAACTTTTCTTTGTTGCTGATGACAGCTTTCGCACAGTTCTCCACCGACGCATTGGGGAGAAGAAGGTCTTGGGCTAGGAATCGCCTTCGGACCAATCACTTTCTCTGCCACAGTCTGTACCTTGTGCCAAAGCACATTGTGAATATCTTCTTTGCAGGAGGTGCACACAGGGATAACTCCCTGTGCATCTTCATTGCGGAGATGATAAATCAACATACTTGTGCTGTATTTAGCTCTCCGCAAAGTGTTGAATTCAAATCTCCGGAATTGTGATAGCTCCAAAAACCCATGCCGTGTCTCAGTGATTGGAGACGACTTGAGAACACTAGAGTCAGAGTCGAACTTGAAATCACGCACATACTCGCGGTAGGCATGAAATTTTGTAACCTCTTTCTCAGTCATCGCCTCTTTTGGAACGAGGGAACAGGTAAATAGAGATGTTCTCAGTCTTCGGACTGACTCGGCAAGATCCTCACCGAGCCAAGACTGATTGCGCTTCTTGGGTGCCTGGTCCTCAGACTCAAGAGCGCTACGACGTCTCTTTCTCGTCTTTTTCGCACTTCCTTTTGCTGGAGTTGAAAGGCGCTTGTCCATCAACCATAGATCACCTCCGATCATGCTTTGCATTATTGCTTCAGACCCATCCTCCAGCAGTTCAAGTTTTCTATTCATGGACGATTTCTTCTTCCGACCTCTGCCTGTGGAACGTGGCACGACCTTGGGTGTCGAAGGAACAGGCGTTTGAGATGATATAGGAGTAGCTTCAGTTTCCATAGGCTGCGTCGGTGATGCTTGGGCTGATAGAGAAGATGTGGTTGATCTTGAACCATCCGAAGAACGGTCATCCTCAATCACGACGCTTGCACTTTTATTGTCAGATTGCTTTGGCATTTGGAGAGAAAGGTCTAGATTCATACTCATGTCTGCATAGGTTTCCCAAGATTCTGGATCTCGACGCTTGATAGTGCTCCAAATCCTTGCTAGAAATCCAAGTTCTTGAAAGAAGAGCTCCAGTACCTCCCCCGCCTTCTCATGCACAAAATGTCCCGCAGGATTGAACTTCCTTGCATTCGATACCATCAGTCTTACATCTTCTACGACTTCTTGTAAAACTTGGTACTCCCCAATCACACACCGAGAGTAAATCGTGCCAAGATCCATTGGTTCCGTGACGACCTTGTGATAATCTTTGAGCTTCATTGCAGCAGCATTTACAGGGCGGCGGAAAGACACTGAAGAAGGATGAGTCATCACCCTGTCTTTTATCAAAGTGGCCACTTGCATGGCGGGGCAAGGGTCGAGGTCCTGTAATGTAAGTGGAGTTACGTGCCATACACACACTTCCGTTGGGGAACGGATCTTGAGGTTCCGCAAAATGTTAGCATCGTGTAGCCGAACAGCTTCCTCGATCCAAAAGTCACCTTCCAACAACGGGGGACATAGTACTCGCCCGCATGTGGTCCTGTTCCTGTCTTGAAGCGTCTGTTCAAACTCACTCTCGAATAGGCTCTTTATATCAGTCACAACACCGCAGTCGACAGATCGACTCAATGCATCATGATACCAGGAAATCAGCCTCTCAATGGTTGGTGTTCGCTGAGAAGCAGGGTGGTTCCAAAATACAAAAGAATTCCCCCGTGAAGGTGGGCAGGCCCAAATCTGAGCAGTTTCGTAGCCACGCTCTCTCGCGGTGGCAAGGTAGGAGACAAGGATTTCATGGTAGACTTGTGTTCGCAATTCACGGGGACGGAAGTACTCCACCGAATCAATGTAAGCAATGTACACCCGTTTGCTGTGGCTAGCATTCACACTGCCAATTTCATTGCAATCGTAAAGATCATCACCATCGTACTCTTGGACGTACATGCAAAACACACACACGTCTAGGCCATCCATTTTCTGAAACATTGCAATGGCCTTTTGCCGATAGGTTACTTTTCTCGGCGGCTTCACGAATCCATCAGATTCGGTGGCCATACGAAAGTGCTTACGAATGACTTCAGGAACAGAAAAATGACGACTGCAGTCAGAAATGACTCTCACGTTCACCGTCTTGTCCGCATTCGGAATGCTCTTTATGCAGTTTCGTACTTTCTGTTGGATGAAGGAAGAAATAGAACACTCTTCAAGAGACTCTGAGCATACTCCACCACTTCCCGGACCCACAGTGGAAATAGGAACAGGAGTAGCACGACCACTCAAAAACGTAAAGGTATCTTCCAAACCATCTTCTTGGCCAACATTTGTGGGTTGAGAGCTTAGATTCGGGATTCGGCAATCAGGACACTCGTAACCGGCTGCTCCATGAACATAGGAATTGTACATGGCGCAAACAGCATGCACACCAGCTTCGCATGTGATACAGGTGATCCAATCCTCAACAATTTCTTCGTTGTTCTTGCGCTTCAAAAGATCTTGCTTGTACAATGGAGCATCACCCCCTGAGGGCTGGGAGAGCACTGGCGGGAGACTAGTAAAGCATCGTTCACAGTAATGCCGACTACCATCCTCGGCAATGTAGTAAATAGATCCCTTTCGGATCTTGGCACCGGAACAGTTGCGACCTTGACATATCAAAAGATAAGGCTCTTGCTTCAAGCAACCCTGCTTGCACATGACGCAAGTTCTTCCTAAACAAGAATCACATGAATGAGGGCCTGAATATGTCAGAAACATACTACTGCTTCGCCTCTTTGGCACTGGTGGCGCAGATGGACGATCGTAAAGAGCCATGGGACGTGAAAATGCGACCGAGGAGCTACCAACTTCGGCAGTGACTTGTTCGGGGACTGGAGAACAAAGATGCTTCCCAGACGGGGTACCGGAACCGGATTCGCTCTTGGAAATTAGAGGTTGTGGCCGTTGCACATTCAGTGATGAAGCATATTGCTCCGAATCCTCAGCGACGCATGGTGGCAATGTTCGGTAGTATTCATTGAACATTGCCAACAGCTCATTGGCAAACTTGTGAACTGGATGTTGAGGTGGGTTGTACTTCATAGCATTCTGAAATACCAGACGAATGTCTTCCGCTACATTCTCGCGTGACTTGTAAGCTAGACCGTGCAGACGACTCTTGACAGTGCCCAAGTCCATTGGCTTCGTCACGTGCAGGTGATAGTCCTTGAGTCCAAGTGCCTCTGCATCGACAGGATGATTGAATAGGCCCTTCTTGTTGCATTGAGGGTGTGACATCAATCTTGACAGGATCAATCGCATGGGATACAAATCTGCCTCGAGTCTGAGTGCCAGTAGATGGGTTTTCAATTTCGAGGGGGTATTCAAAGGGTTTGAGCCATCATCATTGATGCCAGGAGGAGCAATGCTCTTGTCACACTCCGATACTCGGCGTGTCAAAACCATACTACCAGATGGCTCGGGAGAAACCTTGTTGTTGGTATGAAGCTCATCTTCTGACACTAAACGCTTCAAAGGGCGTTTACGATTGAAGCGAGATGCCGGTGACTGAGGAGGCACGCCTGAAAAAGACACACAATTGCTCTTAGCAGTCATTTCCGAAAAACCCTGTGGAGAAAAGAACTGAACAGAAAAGATAAAGGTTAGATAATATAAACGAGAGAATGAAAGTGAAAACAACAAGATCAATACAGCCCCCTCCAATGACAATGCAACACTTCATGGCGGAATTCTGAGTTTTGACAAAACCATCGATTTCAATCGAACAAAACGATTCAATTCGTGGTTCTACGAGGTCTCGAGAGAAATCAATCCCATTTGCCAGTTCCTGCAACGAAAGTACTGGAGCTACGTCAATGCCACGCCATCACCAAAAGACCACACAAACATATCTGTCTTTACAACACAATGGCGAAACCCCAGCTCAGCACATCATCAACATCAAGCTGTCAATCAACCACAAGGACCAGGATGACACTTCACATGGCTTGAGACAAATTCTAATACCTTGCATTGACACGATTCAAAGACAAAACCCGAATTCGGCCATGGCCCACGTTTCAGCTTACAACTCGGAGGGCGGAAACCACACCACAGTGTTTTGAGGGTTTTCTGGGGGGTTTTGTCGGCTCAGGAAGTCCAGCACGTTGTCAGATAGTTTCAATGTGCTCTGCTAAGTTGGTTTGTCATCTTTCTTTAACCACCAATCGTTGATGTTGGCGTTCTCACTCAAAATTCCGGTCATTGTCAACCAATCGATCCCATCACGAAGGAAGGGTATCGAGCGGCAGTTGGGAATCGAAGGGGCAACCTCCTCCACTGGAAACGGAATGCTCGTTCGTTTTTACGCGCTTTGGACTTACATTTTAGCCGAAGCTTTAATCTTTCGAATTCAGAATTCCCAATTCCATGGATGACCTTAGTAGTGTCATATACTAACCAGGCGGGCGCGGCCTGCTGGAGGGAGTTTAAACCTTCCTTGAAATGGAAAATGAGACAAACCATGATCCATGAAGCAAATTTTGGATTCGATAGCTGCGTAGACTTTACGCAAAGTTAGTACTGTCATTGCAAAGTAGTTCACAGTCCGTGTCAATTACAGAATTTCGATTTCTCCAGTAGTCTAAGTACAAATTTGCACGCCGCGCTCCAGTCAAAAGGATTTCCCGATCCAGTCAGAGTTCTATCGAATGCGAGCGTGCCATGGTACTCCTGAATGATCGCATATTGCGTTCTAAGTAAATTTTCCGTTGGGCGGGTACTCCTTAATTGTTCTTGACATATCTTTTTCCACACAACCTTATGTAGAATAAACTACGAAGAAAAGGGAGCATTTAGAACTTTTTCTTCGGAGACGAATGTTGAGGAGGTGTAACGTGTGCGTCATCAGAGTCGGGCAACGCGTGCCAGCCAACCGTGATTTCTCGTTGGTCCCTTGTCCGTGATGGGGTCGTCCTTCGTCCGGAAACCCATCACTTGCCTCTTTTCTTGTTTTGGATGTTTTTCTTCACGTTCGTACTCTCTCTTGATGTGTGCGCTGGAATATTGACTTCTTGCAAGCCTTCCCTTTGACTGCCAAGAAAGGCAAAAGACAACTGGCTTTTCCGAAACGACAATCCCACAATGAAGAGCTGTGATTCGTCGGGGACTAAAAGGGTCGTAGTGATGCTGTTGATGTCATCACTAGTACCCTCTGTGACGTGTTTTTTGGCAGGAACATGTGACAGCAATCGGTATTTATCCTGGAACCAAGCGAGTACCTGCATCTCGGCAAGCAGCAGCACGGTCGATCCGGCCTCACGATTTCACGATGATATGCTTCGAGTTCTCGAATCAAGAGGAAATTTATCGTCCATGGCTTCCCTGTCTTTGTCCAATTTGGAGCGACGGCAACGACCAGACGTGCTATCAAGTGATATAGACGGCGCGGAACGGGTAGTGAGCATGCTACAACATATGGTTAACATTGGTGTAGCTACCGAAAAGTCGTACCAAATTGCACTTAAAGCACTTTCCGAACGAGGTAGACTGAGATGGAGGCGTGAAGATTCTTCAGAAATCGTCTGTGCAGCAGATGAAGTTGGCCCGTTGATAGAGGAGCTATGGGAAATCCAAGACGGCGACGTTTCTATAGAAACATGCAAATTGGTATTGAAAACCTATGCTGTTTGTTCTACCCCGAGAGGAAATCGAATGTATGCACAAAAAGCGCAAGATCTGTTGGAACGAATGGAAGACTCGGGAATTAGAATAACTAGCGAGGCGTTAAGTCATGTAGTGAATGCATGGGCTTGGCAACAAGAGAACAAGGAAGCTGGAACATGTGCATCCATGGCTCAACAGAATTTTGACAGAATGTTGGAGCTGTCTCCAGATAACGAAACAATCATGCGAGGGTACGAATGGCTACTTGAGGCTTGGTCGAAAAGTTCATCCTTTTCTTCAGCAGAGATTGCCGAAGATATCTTCAATAAGATGATAACATTGAAAGAAAATGGTGTTGGGAGAATGAGCGCTCATGATTATTCCAACGTGATTTTGGCGTGGACCAAACATCGGGGCGAAACCTCTGCAGCAAAAGCGCACAGTCTGCTAAATCAAATGCTGGAAGATTTTGAAAATGGTGGGTTTAAAGACTTCACAGAGCCTGAGTTAATCTCTTTCAATGGGGTCATTGCGGCCTGGTCTCGTTGTGGGCGAATGGACAAAGCGGAGGAAGTTTTATGGTTGGCAGAGGAAATGAGCTCAAAGTGCAAGACCCTAAGCCCAGATGTTGTTGCTTTCAATAGTGTGTTGCATGGCTTGATTCGAATCAAGGACAAGAACGAATCCCTCAACAAAATGCTTTCAATAGTTGATTATATGGAGAAGCAAGCAGTGGAGAAGCCTGCTATGAAACCAAACGAATTCACGTACAATACGTTGATCAAGGTAAGGAATATTTTCGAAGGATGCCAGTGCTGTTGCGATCCGTTCTAACTTTTCTCCTGAATCTATAGGCATGGGTCCAAAGTGGGCGAAACGATGCTATTGAACAAGCGGAGCAGCTCATGCATAGAATGCGAGACGTTTGGGGCCTAAGCCCGTCAACCCGACTGTACAACGTACTGATCAATGCTTTGGCAAAAAGCCGGACCCCAGATGCTCGTAAGGCTTATTCTCTTCTCTTGGAAATGCAAGCTTCTGGTTCTGACGCATGCAGTCCAGACATTATCAGCTACACTTCTGTAATTGAATGTTATTCCAAGTCAACTGACTCGGAAGCCGCTGTAGTGGGAATGGAACTACTGGAGCAGGCTAATAGTTTGTACCAGGCATCCGGCGACGAATCAATAATGCCTAATCTTCGCACCTACACAATGGTGATACGTGCTGTCTCTACCGATCCGACGCTCCAGAATATCCAAACAACACGTAGCCTTCTTGATCAACTTGTCGAGTTATATGCAGAAACACAGAATACGGAGTTGCGGCCAAATGCCTTCCCATACAACTACGTTTTGAATTGTGCGGCCAATTGTGTTGGAACGCGACAAGATAAGATGAAAGCTTTTCAAATAGCAGCAAAAACGTACATTGAAATGCGAAAGACTGAATTTATTGAGCCGGACAGCTTTACCTACGCGTTTTGGTTCAAGTGCTGCAATAATCTGCTTCCTGACGGAAATCTAAGAACCAGAGGGCTAACCTACGCTTTTGAACAGTGTAAACAAGATGGGCTTGTTTCAAAAGAGGCTATGAGACGTTTCCTGGCAGGAACACCCCCGAACGTTGTAACCTCCCTACTTGATATTCCTAGCGACACCCCTCCAGCTGCCTATCGAAGGTACTCTGTGGACGACTTTCCTCCTTCATGGAGTCGAAACATAAGATAGCAGTATGACCTGTCCTCCAGTTTTTCCCCCATAGACTATAGGAGCACGACACTCACTTTTACTTTAGCTTTGTACTACAATTAACTCTTCGTCGTTCTAGGCCTATGATACCACTTATCTCGTCCTCCTGCTAGAGTTCCTTCGATTATCTTCTCTCACGTTCCGCGTCCAGTCGTTCGGAATCTTATTCAACAGTATATCGGATTGAGTGGGTGACATAGCGTCTTCTGGTAGCAAAGCGCGGAATACCTCTGCTGGTACTGCTTGACGCAGTTGGTACAAGACTCCAAAACTCACTTGACCGCGTCTACAGGCTTCCTCAAAGACGCTTTTTCCAAATTCGACTTGGTCTGGCTCTCCCCAGAATAGGTTGGCAACAGCTTTTAACACAGTTCCAAAAGTAAAATGATCTGGATGAAGGGTTTCATCGTCTAGTAGTTGCTTGTAGATATTCCGCACCAGTTCTGGGAGAGTTGGAAGTGCCTCTTTAAGGTTCTTGGCCTGCAATTTATCCTTGACTTCGACTAGACTCGATGCTGCGCACGCATTCAGCACTGAGTTATAGGTAACCCCATTTGGGCGAAGCTTTGGATCGTCCTTTGCCAGCCGATGCATGCGCTGTAGCAGACCAAAGGATTTGTGAGCCTTTAGGGGTTCTGATTTTGACAACGCGTATGCATTTATCACAGTAGAATAAGAAATGCATTCCGGTGCCATGCTCCTATCGGCCTTGGCTAAACGTTCCATCTCTGTCAAGAGCAAATGGGCTCGTTTTGCAGAGTTTTCTGATTCAAACGAACGACTCCATGCATTCATTACAGTGTTGTATGTCCTTCCATTCGGCTTTACGGTGTTCATCGATCGCATGATGCCTTCGGCGCGTTCACCGGCATCCGGAATTCCAGACTTTGCCCAGGCATGCAACACGGCGTTGTATGATATCACATCTGCTAAGTCGCCCATTTCTTGCAGCAGGTTCTCACAAATGATCGCACCCTTTTCACGAGCTCCTGCCTTTGCCCAACCATTCAATACTGTATTGTACGAAATAACGTTTGGCTGGATTGTGACATCACCGGTGTGGGAGTACATTTCTTTCATTTGTTCCAGCATATTTTGGGCTTCCTGAGCTCCAGATGGATTGTTTTGGCGCGCCCACGCATCCATCACTGTCGAGAAGGTTCTAAAATTGGGTTTGACACGTATTCTCGGTGGTCCCAGCGACAGCTCATCTTCGCGTAATTTCTCTTCTTTTAGACTTTGATACCATGCTTGATTTTCTTCGTACTGTATGTTGTAATGCTCCTCCATCTCTTCAAGCAGTGCCTGGGCAAGCTCAGCTGAATCTTGATTGTAGGAGCTAGAAGTCTTGGCCAAGGCCTTTAAGACTGAGTTGTATCCGACAGTATCTGGATACTTTTGTGATCGAAGCAAATCAAGCGCCTCTTTCGCAAGCGCTGCTTTTCTCGGTGAACACATTGCCGCGATTTTTGCTATCTCAAGATTGGATTTGTAGGTGTCATCTTGTACGCCACTCTCTTGGGCTTCCACTGAGAACTGGTCGGATCCTTCACCGATGGCAACGGATGGCGATACTTGTACCGGTAAAAATAGACTTTGAGTTTTCAGATGAAAACGTTTATTAATAAAAGCTTCGTGAAGACTTTCTTGCAAAAGCAGGGTAAACCAAAATAGCATCACATGAGATTTCTCTCTTCTTTGAGGTTTTCTTAGAGACACGTTGACCATGATTTCAAGGAATAAGCAAGGAGAAAGGTTTGTTTTGTATTCGCAGGTGTAGGCTTTAAGGATGGTTTGAAAATAGAACCCAACAGCGGTTGTTTGGATGTGTTTCTGAGACGACAGGCCCATTTCCAGAACTCTGTTTCTTCAATATCACACGTGGAAAACCATTGGAATTCGACTAGTTGGAGTTGGTGTTCACCCTCGCCTAAAAAGAGGGACAAAAAGGCACCTGTTCAACCCACCTTCCTATCCTATCTTCCAAAGCATGATTTGCAGAAACATCTCAGTACTTCCTACTTTCATTGCTAGAAAAGAAAAAGGTTTTGAATGAAAGGTAGAATGAGGTATGCAAAGGTACGGCTTGTAGTAATTTCTCGCTCAATGACCATTGAAAAAAAAATTACATCTTGCTAGAGGGCGTATCGAAGCGATTTTACCTTCTTTTTTATCAAGATCCATCGTGTTAGTTCTTAAGATTGGCCAATCGGGTCTCCAAATCATCGGCTACAGCAGGCTGCTTTAGTGGGGGGGCCTTATTCCCTACCGGTCCTGCTTCAGAAAAGGCTTCTCCAAGTTCCAAATTGTTTGCATCTGCCACCTGCGATATCAGTTCATTCACTTGGTCCACAGGGGTTGATGTAGCAGTCGTGGCATTCATGGTACCCTCCATATACTGAGTCTTCACATCCAAATCTTCAAATTGCTGTTCGAATTTGTCCATGAGCTTCGAAATCTTTTCCACGTCCATACTAGCCAAACCCTTGTCCATTCCCTTCACAACACCTTTCATTCCGTCAGTTACCTGTCCCATCCGTACCGCAGTTTCAATCCTCGAACTACATGCATCAATCCGACTAGCCATACGTAAATGATTGAGCGCCTGATTTTTTTCACGAATTGCGTCTTGTCCGTAAATCTTTGCTCCTTCGTGATTTCCCTGCTGAATGGCCTGTACAAAGAAAAGAGATTGTGAGTAATATATCACACAGCGATGCATGTTGAAACAATGAATGACCTACTTTCTTCAGTTTCTCAAGTGCTGCCTTTTCATTCTTTTCGCATTTTTTTGACGACCGCTGCATTTGCTTGCTTACTATTCGCAAGTTGACCATCTCATCTTCTAGTGAGACTTTGTTTCCCATGGTTCAGTAAAGCTTGGTAGGTAATCGGGCAGTAGGAGGGGCTATCTCAATGTCGATTGCTGTGTTTAGCCGTGAGCAGCTTGTTACCTTCTGCAAGACTCCAGAATCCGTTTGGATTGTGCAGTATTCCGTACTTGCGTAGACTTCCGTAAGATTTGAACGCTTCCAGTTTTCAGTCCTGCCCGTGATGGATCCAAAAACCAACGTACTAGAATAGTGCTTACGATATGTCTGACTTTGCTTCCTATCACCTCCTTGATGCAAAATTGCAAACCTTTTTTTAAATTGGAATGCTTTTCTATGTTACCACTTTCATACAATCCTATATTCAATCAGTTGTTTGGTTTCCAAGATTTAATGTTATTCCTCATGCAGCACTGGGTGGGTGGCTTTCTTGAAAGGCGTCCAATGTTGACTGCCAAATAGCATGTCGCTCGCTGCAAGCTTCTTTCATGCTCCTCGCTATGCTTTTCATGCTGGCATTCCATTCAGTCCGTCTTTGTACAGCAATTCGGTTTATTTCCGATTTTAACCTAGCACCAATCTCGTCCGCTTCACCAACAGCACCCAAAGCAAAATCATCACTCAGGACTGCTGATTGCTCCAAGGAGTTCAACTGGCCAAATTGCCCGGCCGATTGCAATTGGCGTTGCTGTTGAGCCAAGTACATAGCACGGGAATCAGCTCGACCTCGTTCCTTAAACTTGCGCTGGAGAGCGGCTCTGCGGTCCTGCATGGCCATACGCTCGTATCGGACGGTTTTGTATTGTTCCAAAAAGGATTCCATAGCCGCAGATAACTCCAAAGCCAAGCGTTTGGTACGCCGACCATGTCGCAAAAGACCATTGGAAAGAATATCACAAACCCGCATATCTTCCGAAATCTTGGACACCTTCGATAGTTCCATTCCAACCGCTCCAGCAGCATCTCCCTGTTCTCGCATTAGCGCGGCTGTGCCTTCCATTTTGGGAACAGCAGTAACCACGCCACCCATACGCAGGTTCTCTGAACTGCACAAACCAAGCAGCTCAGCATTCTCCTCCCAATCATGCCCGCTACCGGAAACAGCACTGGTCGATTCCGCGACTTTCATGGTCATGCCAGCTCCCATTGCTCCCAATCGTGTAAAAGCATTGTTAGACACTTCGGACCAAGCCGTACCAATATCATCTTGGAGTCCTAGAAATAGGCGTAGCTCTTGGGCTTGCCCAGCGATTGGATGCAAAGCCAGTGAATTTAGGTATGATTCCATTTCTCTCGCACGCTGCATGGCAAATTCAGCCGACTGCTGCGTCGACGCTTCCTCAAGAGCCCGCGTAGCATGTTTGTCGGGACGAGGAGGCAAAATGGCTCCCGGACAGGATTGTCGCAACCTATCTTCGAGGGCCACAATGTGTCGGAAGCGACGGCGGACCACCCATGTCCCCTGATTGTTGGCCAGCGAACTCGTCACCTGGTACGACCAATACGGAGCACTGCTGATCAGAAAGTTCTGAGTCTGAATCAGCATTGGTTCCCCAACGACGATCCTGGTGTAGAGGGGTGAAAAATCTTGCGGTTTGGTCAACGTCATTTTGCGCACCTGTCCCATTGGCCCGTTTTGCGCAGGATTGTACATTCCAGCCATGATCGAGGGTGACTGAGTTTGTGGCTGCTGTTGAGTGCCATAATAATAATTATTTCCTGGCATTTGTCCTTGATACGCATTTGTTGGTGGAGGTGAACCCCCTACAGCTGAGGGGATACTTCCTCCCCCGACCACCGTTGGAGGATGCTCACGATAAAAGCTATTGTTATTCAGTGCAGGTGCATTGATCGTCAGATTTCCCATTTGGCTATTCAAATTTTGTTGATTCTGTTGCTGGTGCTGGTATGGTTGCTTCTGATCTTGGGGAGAGATCAGGCTACTCTGCATCATCGCTGACTGCATCATTGCCGACTGTTGCTGGGGCTGCTGGTATTGACTCTGATGGCCATAAGACCCACCAAGATTTTGTTGCTGTTGTTGCATCTGTTGTTGTTGCTGCTGCTGAAGCTGTCGCTGCTGCTCCATTTTCTGTTGCTGCTGTTGCTGAAGCTGTTGTTGCCGAAGTTGTTCCTCCTTGCGGCGACGTTCTTCTTCCTCTTGCTGCTTCCTGAGACGTTCCTCCTCTTCCTTGCGGCGACGAGCTTCTTCCTCCTCGCGTCTTCGGCGTTCTTCAGCTTCTTTCCTCTCTTCCTCTTCGTCGACTGCATCAAACAACCCCCCGCCACCCTCACTATGGTCACTGCTGGCCATGCCCAATAATCCACTTTGCGCGAGTAGAGATGGTTGCTGAGGAGGAGCGCCCGCAGGCGGCGGTGCCTGCGCCGGGGCAGGAGCTTCGTTGGAAGGAGGAGGAGGCTGAAGAGGAGGGCCTGCCGTTGGTTGCAATTCCGGATCTGGAACTGCTAGAGGAGGAGGAGCATTGTCATCCTCGTCGAGGGCAACATCACCAAACAAATCTTGTTCTTGCTTTTTCTCCCCGCCAAAATCGGCTTCGCCAGTTAAGGATGCAAGAAGGGAGTTCTTATCCATTCTTTTTTCTCTCTCTCTCTTCTTTCTTTTGGAACCTTCAAAGTTTGCTTGTGATGGACGACCTGGTGGTGAGGCTTGGATTGTCTGTTGGATACACCTTTGGGCAGTGTGAGAATCCTAGTAGCTTGGCATCCACGAGTTGAAGAGGGCGTCGTCGGTTGGAGAAGTCACTTCGTGGAAAGGCACAGAAAAGTCGTCCGTTGAAAGACGACTCGATTGACCGACCCATGTCACCAAAAGCCAATGCAATCCAGCACGACGGTTGACTGACGGATTGACTTACTGAAACTTGACCCCTTCGATTGAACGAAAGTGTGATTCGGGTGGAGAAAGATGGTGGTGTAGAAATGAGGTTGGTGTCTGCATTCATTGAATAAAGAATGTTCATCATCAGTGTCACCAGCTACATGGTCCTGGGACACGGCATACATAAATTCTGATAGGATAAGAACGGCTGGGAAGGGAAGGCTTCCAAGGCTCAGCTTCACTACGCAACAGTTGGCACAGCAGAAGCCTAGCATGCCATACATGTTTTGAAACCGTGAGTCGAAACACAGCAAGCCACTTCTGAATTCTACGGAAGAACAATCGACTTCTGAATTCTAAAAATATCTTATTGATTTCTTTATGATGATGGCTAACATGAGACCGCGATGATTTCTCGCGGACTCCATGGACGCGGGAGCAGCACTGGAAGAGATTCAACTCACTAAAATGACGATCGCGCTTTTCATCCAATGCCCCGACAACGTTGCGTGGTGCTCTATTAGAAACGATTAACTTGGACGGACAACACGTAAGACATGTATATATTTTGTAGGTGCCGACTTCGGAGGGTTACAAAGCAGATGCGCGAAGACCTTCCATAAATCCACTCCAGAAAACAAAGAAATATAGCACTGACACCGCCAACGAAAACCAAAACACAATATGAAAGGCCATTTGCTCGTAGGGATTCAACATATACAACCCTGTCCACAAATTGAATCGATAGATCCATACACCAATGGGATCGTCGTTCTTGCACAAATTGTCGGAATTCGTGTTGGTCAAATTGCGCCGTTTTCGGCGGGGTGCGTGCGTTGTTGCAGTGGAAGCTTCTGACATTGTTGTTGGTGCTTCAAGCTTGTAGTAGTGTTCGGAATGTGGAAATGTATCTTAAGGACGAGAAAAGTTGATATGTAATGGGTTGAAGAGCATAGACGACTCTAATGCCTTGCGTTGACTGGTGTTGTTGCTGTTGGGGTGATGCTGTCATTTCCAGCAATGCTGACACGGTCCACGAGAGTTCCACACGAGTCATTCCTACTACAAGATGTTTTGTTCGATGTTGATCCAATCATGAATCATGACTGGTTGAGAGACACAAAAGACGATTTTTCCCGGTTAATTAAATGATGGTTTCAACGTGATGTTCCACTGCTGGGGTACGCGCATTCCTCACGCACATTACACGCATGGAAATTGGTTGGGAAATCCCAAGTGTCACCATCAACCATCGGTGCAACCAGTCCCAATACCGTCGCTGTTACACTTGCGACATGTTCGACACATTTCTTCTCTACACTACTTCCATCTATCTGTTGTAACAACCATATTGCTGGCTGCAGAAACTCTGACCTACAGTTTTCAAACAGTTCGGGCTGAAGCATGAACGTTTCCTTTGCAAAGTCATCCGGCAAGAGAGCCGGGGTCATGATGAATTCCATGAGCGAAGTCTCGGGGTCCAACAAATCGGAATGGGAACAAGGTGTCGCTGTGATTCAAGATATACTGCGCCCTGGAACAGCTGCGTATGAGGCATTGACGCCGGATCAAAGACATGGCTTGGAGAATGTACAGAAAGCTCTCTTGGGCGCCGGAGGGTTCGATGAAGCCGCGTCCCACTTGCCAATGGAACTCCGGAGAAGTGCCGCAGGAGCAGGATCCTCGGTAAATTCATATCTTCTTTCCCAGTTCGCTGGGATGCAAACCACCTCCGCCAAGCAAAGATTCAAAAGCGTTGTAAATGCCAACAAATTCATCACTGGTCTGAGAATTTTGACTGGGGGGGATCGAGACTCGACGACGCAAACAAAACACTTGCTGTGGTCCTATCTTCCACCAGAATGGGATGATCTCGACAAGGATGCGCAAAGACAAGTTTCACAAATGCTCGCCTATGAATCGCTTTCCGATTGGGGATTTGATGTCTTCAAACTCGACGAACTTACAAACGGGAATGCACTTTTGTTTGTGGGCTTTGCTGTCTTGTCAAGCCCTTACTCACAATATGCCATGGAACAGTCATTGGCAGGAGACACCGAACTATTGATAAACAAAGATGACTTGCCAGGTTACAGATTTTTGAAAGAATTTGATATTTCTCCAAAAACGATGGCCAACTTTCTAAGGACAATTCAACAAGACTACGTCAACGAGAACGCCTATCACAACAGTATTCATGCAGCGGATGTCACTCAGTCCGTTCACAGCCTCTTGACCATGGGAGGAGAAGAGTTCTCAAACGGAGAGATCCAAGTGTTTGCTGTTCTCCTGTCCGCGGTCATCCATGACGTTGGTCATCCGGGAAAAAACAATAGCTTCCAGATCCAAGACAAGTCCGAAATCGCCCTTCAATACAACGACCAAAGCGTCTTGGAAAACATGCATTTATCAAAAGCATTTATGCGCGTCTTTGGCAATGGTGGCAATCCCAATATCAATATTTTTAAAAACATGAAGCCAAAGCAGTTTTCAAGTATTCGGTCAATGGTCATCGAAGCGGTTCTGCACACAGACATGACGAAGCACTTTGCATCTGTCAACTTGTTGAAAGGGCTCATGATTTCCAATACACGGGATGAACTCATTGGTACTGATCATTCATGGTCAATTTTGCAGTTTGTGCTACATCTGGCTGATATTTCGAATCCAGCCAAACCAAATAGTAACTTTGAGAAGTGGACAGATCGATGCTTGGACGAGTTTTTTCAACAAGGAGACGAAGAAAAGAAGCGAGGCTTGCCAGTGAGTCCCTTGTGCGACCGCGATAGTACTGAAAGAGCAGAAAGCCAAATTGGGTTCATTGAATATGTGGTCATGCCCGCATTCCGAGTCATGGCGAAGTTTATACCGCGCGTTGAAGACGTGATTCTTCCAATAATCGAAGACAACTTAGACTTTTGGATTCTGGAAGCAGACAGAAAAGCAGCCAAGGCTGATGAATTGGAAGAGGAAAAGGAATTGAAGCCCATATCCACAGACGACGAGGAAGAATTGTAGTGCCATCGCCAAATCTCTTATCAAGTCACATAGGCAATCTGACGAGATTAGTGTATAGGATAATTCGATGTGTACCGAAATAGTTTCCGCCCTCTGTATTACAATTAGGATGAATCAGGTAAATTGATTATTGTTTGAGGGGTACAAGAGTCCTCCCAGGACGCAGTACACAACATCTGGAGGAGAAAAACCGTTGAATGCCGTCCCAACGTGACAGAATCCAGTGTTTCCAAACACCAACCAATCGTCGCGACAAAGTTTGGGGAGCTTGCCCACACAAACCTTATCCAACCCGTCGCAAGTTGGCCCCCAAACGGTTGCAGTCAGCTGCTCTAGATCCTCCGATTCCCTTTCAGTATGCACATCCCCTGCTTTCAGGGGAAGAGGGACAGTGTTTTTTGAATGATTCGAGAGCGAACCGTAGCAACCATCATCAATATAGTAGTGGATTTTTCCAGCTTCATTTTGTTTTACACCAATGATTCGCGCACATATAGCACCAGCATTGGAAACCAAAAGATGACTAACGTCGAATGTGACCAGCCTCAAGGCTTTGGAGTGTTCAGAAAGCCAATCGACAATGCTTTGATCAACGGATACGTTCGGGTTTGTCAGGTGCAATTCTGGTAGTGCTGATTGCAAATCTTCTTTGTAACAAGCTAGAGCTTTCGACAGGAGCGAGAAATAGTCTGGCAAGTCGGTATTGCTTTCCGGAAACTCCAAGCTAAAACCAACCAGATGATGATTGTGGCTTTGAGCCACTCGAGCAGTTTCGAGAATCAATGGCTGTGGTTCCTCATTCAACGAGAGCTTCAATATAAATCGAAGTTTTGGCAACTCTTGCTGTCTCCGCTGTGACATGCTCCTCAAGGCCTTGTCGAGGCGTTGTACTTCCTCAGGACTGTCCACAATCAGTGGTGGGGTGCTTGTTGAAGCAGAAGCTGTGTCTAAAACGAAGCGGCGGTAGAAGGAGTTTGGTTTGGCGATGCAGCTGGAATCATCCCAAAGCTGCAGATCGTTGCAGCTCTGTCGGCAAGCCTCTAAATCAAATTTTGTCCCGACTTTGAACCCCACCCCAAGCCGCCCCAATACCTTAAGAAGCTTGGAGTGAGCATTGTGTTTCGTGCTGTATACCATCCGCACCTTTGAAGGCAGCCGTTTGCGCCATTCGACATGAGTCTGTACAATTGTCGCAAGATCGAGAAGCAGGAATACCCGGGAACGTGATTGCGACATGTCGTGTATAGCTTTTTGAAAGTCGTAGTCAGCGGGTAAGAGACTCAAGCCGAACACCTCCATTTGATCCTTGAGAGCACGCTCTTGAAGAATACTCAAAACGGAAGGGAATGCCGATATTCGTTGCTTCCGTTGTCGATGGTGTCGTACAGGAGCTACAGCCCTTATCGCGTCGTCCCAAGATCGACGGATAGCGGAACAAATGGCCGGGCATTCGAGTCTTATAGCGCTCTTCTCATTGGTCTTCTTCCTTTGTTTCTTTGGGTGTTGTCTTCGCCGACTCTTCCATTTCTCTGCAACTTGTGCTCTTGCCTCGATTCGGAGTAGGGATGAGTTCTCCTCGTTCTCGTCGTTTGGAAGATCCATGGTAAATCTGGTGAGCTTTTGGTGTGGCCAGTTCAAATAACAAGAATCGGCGCTACAGAGATTATGGACTGGAACGGTCGCACAATGGACGTCTGGGCTTCGTGCGTCATCAACATTTCAGTCACGCCTTTCAATCGGTCGTAAAATGGAGACCTCATGAATGGCCACCGACGATCGAAATCTCTATTTCCATCAATTAAAATTCTCGTTTCGGGTGTGTCTTTTATTACTCTCCTGCACGGAAGAGGTCCAAAAGCACATTCTTACTTTACATGAAACTTCGACATTTAACCACCAGACTGTTTGCCATTACAAATTCCAACGTGGACATCCAAAGAGCAGCCATCCAAATGTCGTCCACAGAGAATACAATCGAAGATCAACGAGCCAAGACCAGCTTTAACTTTCGGGAAGACATCGCACCAGGCCTGGTCCTGGAAATGCCTCTGAAAGGAATCCTGCATTCTTCCAAATCCCAATTTCAACAGATTGATGTCATCGAATCCTATTTTGGCAAGACACTTGTTACTGATGGAAAAACGCAAAGTGCTGAATTCGACGAGTTTGCCTATCACGAAACCCTGGTGCATCCAGCTATACTGACTTATGTTCATCGCACCGGGAAGCCACCGAAGACTGTTTTCATTGGCGGTGGGGGCGAGCTTGCAACAGCGAGGGAAGTTCTTCGTCATCCAGGTGTAGAACGAGTGATCATGGTGGACTTGGATGGAGATGTTGTTGATGTTTGTGTTCAGTTTTTGCCACAGTGGGGTGGGGAAAAAGTAAAATCAGACCCTCGACTAGAGTTGATTATTGGCGATGCTTATGCATACTTGCTGGATACCAAAGAAATTTTTGATGTGGTCATTATGGATATTTCGGATCCAATAGAAGCCGGACCTGGCATTATGCTCTACACAAAAGAACTCTACCAACATGTCGCCTCGATGATGCCTCCCTATGGAGTCTTTGTGACGCAAGCAGGAATCGCTGATGCCGTTCCTCCACCCCACGTCGATGCTGGGGACAAAGATACAACTTGCTTCGGGCCAATTACAAATACTCTCAATGAAGTGTTTGACATTGTGATCCCATTCACCCAGAGTATACCAAGTTTTGGCTCGGATTGGGGTTTCGTAATGGCTTTCACACCCCCTTCGGGGGTAACAGACGACAACAGTACTCTGTCGATCACAGATGTAGACTCACTGATTGAGAGCAACATCAAGGGAGGGGGAAGTGCCCTGAAAATGTACGACGGGACAACTCATCAGCGAATGTTTCATCTAACAAAGGCAGTAAGAAAACAACTGGCGGCTGACAAGCGTGTGATGACCAAGGACAATCCAGTATTCATGTACTAAGATTTAAGTGCTACTAACTATTAGGAAACGCTGAGCTATCGCAATGTCACACTAACTGCTTCTAGAAAGAGCTTTGGAGCAAAGAAGATTCAAACGCGATGAGCATCTTACACGATTGAGACGCCTGGGGGTGCTTCCTTGAACTTCAATGGAATGGTAGCATTACCAAAATTGATACCATGGCTTGGCAGGCGACATGGGGGCACCGAGGTGCAAGAGCTTAGAAAATGCCATGGCGAAATCCTAATGAAAATGTGTCATCCATTGAGAGTCCTAATAAATACAAAAATCACTTTGAGTTCACCCCCCTGAACTTACATGGAAAAACTTGTCTTCATCCTTTGCATAAACTTCTACCCACTTTCGAAATTCTGGATCCGCGATGAGAGCCATATCCGAAGGAAGCATCATGAGGTTGCCAGTGCTGTCTTCAAATTGATCAGGTCCTGTCCATGGCTTTCCATTGTGAGTGGTTTTTGGACTCCAGCGTTCCTCCAAGAGCAGTCGAAAGAACTCGTTGGAGAAGGTCGTCTCAGCATTGGTCCATGGGCCCCAGAATCCACTGGCATCCGTGTGGCCTGCGGAATGGAAAGAGTGAAATCGGGTGAGCCTTTTGTAGAGCATGACTGACTTTCTTCTGTTTCCGAGAATCCAACTTACAGCGCCCCATAGCATGAGCTCCCAACAGAGCAACCATCTCTTGGTCGCTAAAGCCCATTCTGCCAAAAACCTGTCGCATGTGCTCGATTGTGTTCTTTCGACCTCCCATGTCGGCATTCGGTAGGCGATCCTTGGGATCGGAGACAGATCCATCCTTATCATCGACACGGCCAAGAGAGAATGGAATCTTTGGTCCTCCAGCTTCCTCCACGGCGACGACACCAGCAAAGGTGTAAAGATCGGCATACGTCATGTCGGGGTACTTTGACTTAATGGGCTCGAGAGCTGCCCGGGCCTTGTCCAAGCCCGCGTTGTTCCCGTATGCAGATTCGGGCTTGAATCGCATTCGGGCACCGTTGGAGCCTCCGCTTCCATCTTTCTTATCGTAGGTTCCAGAGCAGTGCCAAGCCAGTCGAATGAAAGTTCCGGCCAGAGAAGTTCCATCGTTGCGCTTCTCGGCATCGGATTCCACAAGATCCACAATCGATGCACGTACTTTGTCGATATCCACAGCTTCCTTCGCATGCGCATCTTGGATGGTGTACAAAGAAACTCCTGCCACGGCGGCAGCTGGAGCTACCATACGCATACTGAGACGAGCGGCGTTCATGGCTACTTTTGAATTGACAAACTTGAAAGAGAGAAACAATGAGAAGAACAGTTTATGGGAAGCTCCAGATGTAGATGGCAGGATGATGATGTCAAGCCAGATTCAAGCACATCGAGAAGCCCAAAGATCTTCCATCGGGACATGCCGCATGTGTCGTATCGACACTACCACCAATATACGACGCGTGCGGCACGTTTATGCTTGGGTGCTGTTTATAGTACACACTGCCTGGCAACAGTACTGTGTTGGTTCCCGAGGCCACATTTTGCGGGACATCTGTGAGGTCATTTATGTACGTTTGCGTAAAGAAAGTACCAAGGAGTGGATTCAATAAACAAGACAAACACCATTCGTTCCTGAAATTCTGCTCGCCTTGACGGACAATCTACCCGTAGAACCGCAGTTGCTTGAAAGGTCAAAGTTGGAAAGCATGGCAGAAGATACCCTTGCACTGAGGCAGCCTGATTTATTGGATCGGGTATGCGAGTTCACTGAGCGATGGGTGTGCCAGCAAAATGATACCAGGCAGTTGCCAGAACCAAGAAGCGTGGATATGAGGTACTTTGTCCCACCATCATCCGCGTCGAGTATTGTGACAACTGGAAGTGAAAATACGCAGGACATGAAAACGGAATCCGAAAGGGATGCGCTAGATGCTATCTTCGGTACAGTCGAGTCTTTTGTCTGTGCGCAAGATGTGGCGACAGAAAGAGAGCAGCCGTTTAGGGCGGAATCAAGGACATCCTCGAGGCGGAAGGTGAAGCAACAAAGGGCAAGAGAGTATGGAAATGCTGCTGCTTTGGAGAAAAAGAAACGTGAAGGGAAGAACAAATTGGAAGAAAAGAAGAAACCGGGTCGCGAGACTTGTTTGATTTTTCGCCCAGAGAATCGAAAGTTGACAGTATATCGTATGTAGATTAAGATGTAAACCGTGGTTATTGTGCATTTCTGATTTCATCACTGTTGTGTTCTGGGTAGGTCAAGGGAATAAGATCACAACTGTTGGGTCCGATATAAGGGCCTTTTCCACCTACGATGCAATAGTGTGCTTGCCAAAGAAATTGATTCTAACGTTGTCTTATAAAACTTTCGAATAAATAAACTAATAATCTTCACTTCCACGATAGGAAGTTTTTACATATCAGGAGCTCCTGCTTCTGCTGCTGCCAATAGAGCCTTGGCTTCAGACTCACACTCTAGAGCCACGCACACGACATCTTCGACAAGATCAGCATCCTTACAGTTGTCTTGGAACACATCCAAAATTTGAGCGAGGGTCTTTTGATACTGCAACCGGATTTGAGCTTCGGCGTTGTAGAATGCTTGACGAGACTTGAGGTCTTCCCGAAGTTGGGCATTATCTTTCTTGAACTTCTCAATCTGCTTGTTAACATCGGAGGTAGTGTTCGACATCTTCTTCGACTGACTATTCAACATCTCGAAAGATTGGCCGGCTGACTCGTTGGATTCAACAAGCTTTTCGTTCGTTGCCTTGACCTTCTTCATCTCTTTCTTTGCCTTGTCATTCGCACTCTTCAGCTTCTTGTTCTCCTTCTGCAAGAAAGCAATCAACTTGCCACTTTCTTCGAGCTTCGTCTTCTGTGCAGCAGCCTGTTTCGCTGGTTCCTGAGCAGCAACCTTGATTTCATTCTCGAGCTTGTCGCGAAGCTCGGCAGTTTCGTCCTTGGCTGACTGAACTCGCTCCTTCGCTTCCTCGTGGCGTTCCTTGAAGCGGCCTTCAGCTTCTTTGATCTGCCCATCAAGCTCATCAAGACGGGCCTCGTACTTCTTGTATTCCTTATTAGCAGAATACTCACGGTCCTCAATCTCAGCTGCGAGCTGCTCCATGAACTCCTTTTCTTCAGCCTCCTTTTGCTTCTTGGCTTCGTACCTGGCCTTATCCGCTCTGGCCTTGTCGACGTGTTTCTTGGCACTCTTCTTGGCAAGCATTCGGCGAGCGAATCGTTGAATGATGTACACACTTTCTCTGCGGGCCTTGGCACTACCAACAAGCTTCTTGCGAGTAAGGAAGGTTCGGGCAACACGCTGCATTTGCACTGCATGCACGTCAAGGCCGGCGCTACGGTGAGACTCGAGGAACTCAAGAGCTCCGAACTTGAAATAAGATCGGGTCTTTCCAACACAGAAAATAGTGATGGGCTTGCCAGTCTTGGGGTCATTTTCGGCCAGAGGTGCAAGGGCGCACTTCAGCAAGGCTTCGCAGTCATGCTTGAGTTTGGTGGGGGGATCCATGTCCTTGGTTCCTTTGGATGGGTATTTTTCCTTGTCCCACAATTGCCAGAATTTGAATCGCACAACGCTGTTGTCCATACGGTTGGGGAAAGCAGAACGAGAGAGAGTCACAGCTGCGACAACACCAGCACAACGAAGCTGTTCGATTGTAGTCATGTGCTGCATCATAACAGGTTTCTTGGGCTTGTTGGGCTTGATACAACGAATATAACGAGAGTTCGTTGTTCCCAACATGGCCATTAATGAAGCCAACTGACCCTTGTATTTCGCCCACACAGTTGGGGACACGAGATTCGACTTGGCCCTTCTGGGAGCCCCACGCGAGGGCTCTGCCGCTGCCTTCTTCTCAAAGTTGGAACAGGCGTCGTTTGTCATGTGCTTAGCGAGAATTTCGTTTGAGGACAGAGATGCAGCTTCTGAAAGATCAATAGGAAGCGTTTCTTGATTACTGTCGACGAATCCTTCAGCGTCATACATGACCTTTCCTGCGTAGTGATGAATTCCGAATCCACGTCTGTTCGTCTTGTTGGCGAAGAGAGCAGGGGACTTCTTATTCGCCGCTAGGGCCTTGGTAACAAAGGCTTGATCCTCTCCCTTAGGACGAACGCATTCTTCGTTCAACATTGCAAGCAGGCCAGTCTTTCCTTCGATGAGATCCAATACATCTGTGTTATCATCATACTTGATTTCGTCCAAAGGAATGCCCTCCTTCTCGTACTCCTTTTGCACGGAGCGGAAGATATCTTCTGTGAACTTGGCTTGAAGCTTCTCGTTACAGTAGTTGATACAAAGCTGTTCGAACCTATTTCGGACGAAAGACTCAAAACCGAAAATATCGAGGAGACCAATGATACCAAAGTTCTTCATCGTTCCAGACTTGTAGTTGAGCTCGGCAGCTGTAGCGTCGTTGATGCAACGGACAAGCCACAAGAAAGCCCTACTGTAAATTTCTTTGGCGAAAGACTCGCAAGCTTCACGTGCTACCTTTGGGTTGAGCGGAACTTTGTAGGTCTCGTTTCGGGTCTTCATTGTACGTTCAGTCAAGCAAACCTCCAACACATTTGCATCAATGCACATGAGTTCGCAAAGGTCAGCGAAATCTTTCTTTGCCAAGACTTCGGACTTATCATCATCGCCGCCTTTTGCTTGGAAAGTAATGTTTCCCATCTGAAGCACAATAATGATAGCTTGCATCAGAGTCATCAATTGATCATCAACAACTCCAACTTCAGAAAGAACATCGACGGTGTTTGCAAAGTGATCAGCATCACTCATTCCTTCAATTGTGTTCGTATCTGTAGATCCTACAAACATGAAAGATTCGTTTGTGGTTCCCGCCAGCTTGCTCCAGTACTTGGTCTTGTCCTTGGCAGCAATGATTTGGTAGAAGATGTGGTATGTACGTTCTGCAGGTTCGTGGGTAGAGACCCGATTCTTCTCCAAAAGATAAGCCTCACACTTGGAACCGGCCAATGTACAAGTGGCCTTGTCGCGCGAACGGAACTCTTGCTCTGCCTTGGTACCCATGTCGAATTGTAGCTGGATGTACTTCCCGAAACGACTAGAGTTATCGTTACGAGTTGTCTTTGCATTTCCAAATGCCTCGAGGAGAGGGTTAGATCGAACAACACGCTCAAGAATGGGTGACGTGGCCATGGATCCAGCATTTGGTCCCTGCTGACAACTGGCAATGTGGTTCATGGCAATCTTCACAGTTTCTGTTTTCCCCGCACCAGATTCACCGGAAACAAGGATCGACTGATCCTTACCCTCGAATGCTAGGCCAGTGTAAGACAAAGAAGAGGTCTCATACACATGGGGCTCCACTTGGTCACGTGGATCCCCACCTGCCTCTCCAGTGTTTTCCCAGACCAGGATTCGTGAGTATCGGTTGCGGACCTTCTCCGTGTAAATATCTGTGAACCACTGAAAAGGGTTCACCGCAATGATGATATCACCTGTTCGAGTGTACGGCTTTCCTTGACCGTGACGGTATTTAAGGTTATACAAAATACCAGCCTATGTAAAAACTTGGTGAGACTATGCTACTTCTCGGCTTGTATCAATGATGGCCAAAAGCCTTCATCACGTACCTCGTGCAAGAAAGTGAGCTGCACCATATCAGCGAAGGGCTTTAGGTGGCCACCTCCATCAACATTTTGCACGGGAAGCAATCCCTTGTTGTAGTCCTTGAGAAGAACTTCGTCGTCTTCCCATCCAGTGGCACCAGCACCGCCATCGCAGATAATATCCTGTTCCTCACGATATTGAGGAACCTTCACCTGTGCCTTCTTGCCATCATCACTTTCTTTAACGGCAGGAATCCATGCATATTCAGGATCACGGATGAAAACGTAAGATTTCTGTCCACCCCCCATGGTTGTTTACTGTTTGCTCTTCTTGAATGCAAGGTGAGTTGATAGCAACTGCAAAGAAGATATTGTGTTGTGACCGCGTTGGTTGGAAAAAGACTGGATAGTCGCCAGTTTTTCAGTAGGATTTGGTCGTTCGCGTGTGTCAAAGACTGCCCTGCGTAGATTTCAACTTAGATCGTAGGATCTTGCTAGGACATCGATAACTGGCATTTCTCGGTGTGTGTGACCCTTGATCAATCGGTACAATTCTGGCACTGAGGAAAACGCAAATGACCCAATGTAGTCCGTTGAATCAAACTAGTCGACCGAATCATTTCACCATGAAATTGTTTCACTCTACATTTGACACCATTTGACACCAAGGAGTTCCAGAAAGATCATTTCAAACAAGGCAGTGTTTATGATAATCTGAAACTCAAATGTCCGATGCAGCACGAAGCAAGCGATAAGAGTCACAAAGAGGCAGAATCACCAAGAAAATAAAACTGAATCGTGTGTACCAGCTGCTGCGAAATGGCTCTACCAAGAAGTACAAAACAGAACCACCATGGTCCAACTATCATAGCATCAATATGATATTCTATAGTTCTTGAGAATATTCGTTACACTGCTCTGTGATGAGTTAATTTTTTGGGGGAAACCAAAAATGAAAAACCATCCGTTGCTAAAGTCCATTTTCATGGAGTTTGTATTGATCGCCCTAGTTTAAGTCTCCAGCACTTGAAAATCCCGCGCTGCCAGCATCCTTAGCTTGCCACCCACGTTGACCGCCCTCGCAATACGGTACAATACGGCACACAATATCTCGAACCTGCAGCTGTCTGCCCAACGTCAAACATTCTTCTCGGGGCCAAGTGCCCAAGCATGACATGCCGTTCTCGAAAGAGAACTTGCTTAGTTCGTCGGCTTCATTGGCCGGCATCTCCAAAACATACTGCAAAGTGGAGGAGACATAGGGTACGGTAATTTTTGGCTTCTCAAAGGTCTGCCCTAGCAACAGAATGTGGAAAGGATCATCCATCTCCCGTGATTCCATCTCATCTTCCAGCCACTCCAATGGACCCTTTGTCCGCAATTCGTCTTCGAAATTTTCGTCTTTTTCACCAATTTGATCCTCATCTTCTTGACGGCGGCGAGTTTTTCGGTCGACATCCTCACGTGTCGGTGCCTCGACTGAGGACATTGAGTATGGTCGGATGCTATCCCCAGTTGTTTTCACTTGTCGAAAAGAGGATTGCTGTCTCGTAGGAGAGAACCCAACAGCATTCCCTAGAACTGAGCACAAAACTGCAAGTAGCAAAAGAGGTGTCGTTGATCGAATCATTGTAAAACGTATGTTCGTCGTGTGGAAAGAAACGATGAAAGTGATTGCAAAGGGCACACACACGAATAGGTGAGAAGATTGCGACTTCGATGGTTGGGTTCTTCGGTTCAGCCACCTGTTGCCAAGTCAGAAAAGAAGGAAGAATTTCAAACTGACCAATCACCATCCAGCTTGCCGTATCTAGGCTCCCTACACGTCTGTCTGACGCTCGTTTTTCGAACCGAAACGTGGACTACTCTCATTGAGCTTGGTCGAAAACGAAAGGTATGGAATAAAAACAGAGATCCTATTGTAGACCAGTCACACGAATTTCATGTCCAAGAAAGGACAACAACGTTTGGAGAGCACTAGACTGAAAAGGGTTCATTGACACTTTTTGGTGGATAGCCATGACACTTAACTTGCCCAATAGTAGTCACAGTTCTACAATGCGTGACATATTTGTTTATCTTAAATAATGTCAATCATCCAGATCTATGGGCCCTGTGGAACCAATAGAATGAGCAATGTTTGAATAGGTTTGGCATGCAAATCCTGAGATTGACTCCACAATAAACCAACAAAGTGGGCCCATAGAATGAGCAATGTTTGAATAGGTTTGGCATGCAAATCCTGAGATTGACTCCACAATAAACCAACAAAGAACAGAACGTAGAGTCCTGTCACTGCACAGTGGAATGACGTCTAGAATAGCCGTGCTGAGGATCCAGCAAAAAAGAAGCAGGGTACATTTCCCAAATCCAATCATATCAATCAAGGACTTCAACATGAACTGCAGATGTGTTCAGTTTTCATGGTGTACCCTCCGTACGCAACTGACACAGCTCCTATCAAAGATTGCATGTCCTGAAGAGGTCGCAGAGACAAATCCTTTTACAGGGTGCGACTTCTGGCATGTCCCGCAAAGGGAATTCTTCATGCTTCTTTGAATCTTGTTGTGTGCGATTCGTATCTAGACTTGACACCAATCTCGACGTCTCATAAGAGAGCTGCCTGCCCTCAATCGACTTTCTTAAAGATGGTGGAATATTCACTGGATCCGAAAGACACTGCCTTCGTCTTCATTGAGTATCAAAATGAGTTTACCACCGAAGGCGGAAAGCTTCATGATGGCGTAAAGGAATGTATGGAAAAGACAAACAGTAAGTCCTCGAGCTTTTGTCCCCTCGTTTCATGCCGCATGATCTTACGAATCCTCCCAAAGTGCTTGAGAATTCGTCGAAACTCGCGGACTACGGTCGACAAACTGGATGCACCGTGATCCATGTCCCAATCTGCTTTGAAAAGGGCCACAAGGAAATTGCAGATGTTCCATATGGGATCCTTGCTGGTGTAAAAGCAGGAGAAGCCTTTACAAATGGAGAATGGGGGGCTGCGTTTTCAGACCTCATGATCCCTAAAGATGGCGATTTAGTAGTAAAGGGAAAGTCTGGACTTTGTGGGTTTGAATCTACCAACCTGGATTTTCTGCTTCGTCAGAAAGGAATCAAGAATGTGGTACTTGGTGGGTTTTTAACTAATTGCTGTGTTGAAGTAAGTTCTGAAGATGTGATTGAGGCTGCATCAGATTATTATCTAATTGGTCCTCCGCTCTCAATAGTCCACCATGCGTAGTGCCTATGAAAAGGGATACAAAGTCTACACTCTCAAAGATTGCACTGCTGCTACCAGCGTTCAGGCTCACGAAGCCACGCTTGAACACAATTTTGGGATGTTCTCCATCCCTACAACAAGTGACGAAGTAAAGACGGCAATCAAAGCCGAATAAGACATTAGAGTATAGCTGACTGGCTACCACTTCCACTGGGGACACAAACAAATCGTTACTAGATGTAAACCAGTTTGATAAAGACTCTGCTTTGTTTTACTTTATGATTACAATGTGTGGCTGGGGAGTCAAACCGTGAGGGGACGAGGATCAAAAGAATAGTAGTAGCGATGCTCTCATTTTTCGGACTTTTTCAAAGATGTGATCGACGATCCATCCGACTAGATATGGTCCCGCTGGTCTTGAATGGGTCATTCTCGTGGTCACAAAATATAGAACGTCTTGCTGTAGACCGTGACGAGAAAACCCTATTTCGTACATTTTTACATACGTGATGGCTTGATTCCATTCCAAGAATGCCAGATTTGACTGTACGTCGATGCCTACGTTTCGGTAGTACTGAAAAAAGATCTTCCTATGACAATCAAGTACTGAATGTACGATGGTCTCAAAACGACTATATCACGCACAGAAACTCGGTCACAGCTTCGGTCACTGCAAGATCTTCGATAAAGCCATAAAGCGACTTCACTCGCATTGAAGTCGAGAACAACCCTGTAAATCACCATGGGCGAGAAATCAGCCTTCGTGTTCCTGAAGGATCCTGAAAATGCGTGGATTCCTGCTAAGTTGTTGAAAAGCCATGGCAAGACAGCTGATGTGGAGATTCCTATGTACTCCGATGAACAGAGTACAATTTGCGATGGAGGAAAATCTGCCTCGAAGTGGGTTGAAGCTGAGGTTGACCTCTCTGACTATAACAAGGGAGTGCTTCCGATGCAGAACGTCGATGAGGGCGGTAATATGCTGTGCTTCGCGGACATGGTTGAACTCCCTTTCTTGCATGAGGTGAGTTGCTGGACACATCTTTTTTCCTGAAGTTGTGGTATCCTAACATTGCCATTGTTTTCCACAGGCCGCCATCCTGTATAACTTGAAACAACGCCACTTAGATGACCACCCCTACACACGAACCGGTGATATCATAATTGCTGTCAATCCTTTCCAGTGGTTCACACACATTTACACTGAGAAAGTCCGTGCCCAGTATGCTAACACCTTGGTGTGGGAGGATCATGAAGGAGATGCTCGCAAGCTTGTGGCTCCTCACGTTTACGAGGTGTCGTCTCTTTGCTTCACGGGACTTGCTTTCAAGGGTGAAGATCAGTCAATTCTCGTTTCTGGAGAATCTGGAGCAGGAAAGACCGAGACAGTGAAGATTGCCATGAACCACATCGCCAGTGTGCAGAGAGGAAAGACTGAGGCTTCCGACACGAAGTACTCTGATCCCGTCGTAGACAGAGTTCTCGAGTCCAATCCTTTGCTTGAGGCTTTTGGAAACGCCAAGACTCGCCGTAATGACAACTCCAGTCGTTTCGGTAAATACACCCAGCTTCAGTTCGATCAGGGTGAGGGAAGGAGGGTCACGGTCGTTGACAAGCAAAACGTAAGATGCAAACTTGCTGGCAGCAAATGCGATGTCTACCTGCTGGAGAAGAATCGTGTTACGACACACGATCCTATGGAACGTACATATCACGTTTTCTATCAGGTTATCGCTGCCCCTGATGCAGAGAAGGGAGCGTACTGGCCGAAGATGAAGGGGAAAACAAACGAAGATTTCTTGTACGTCGGAACCTCTCCTTGTGACACCATTGAGGGAATGACCGATGCACAGCACTACAAGAATACAGTCGATGTGTTGAAGAGCATTGGAGTTACCGGAGATAAACTCAATACGTTGTTCCGTGCTATCTGCATTGTCTTGCAACTAGGAAACCTGTCCTTCATGAAGGACCCAGCAGACGATGATCGCTCTGTTGTTAAGGATAAGGCCGAATTTGCGGCCCTCGCCGATCTTATGGGTGTTACAGAACAGGATCTTATCGACTGTCTCACTGAACGTACAATGAAGACACGCACTGAAAGTTACAAGGTTCCCCTAAATGCTGATGTCGCCAAGGACTCTGCCGATGCTTTCGCCAAGGAGATCTATTCGCGGTCTTTCTTGTGGCTTGTCCGCGCCATTAATGACGCTACCTGCGCCGAAATGAACTATGATGGTGGCATCAAGTCCGGCTTTGGTATTATTGGTCTTCTCGATATTTTTGGCTTCGAGTCTTTCGTCCGAAACCGTTTTGAACAGTTGTGTATCAATTACTGCAACGAGAAGCTCCAGGCCAAGTTTACTGAGGATATCTTCCGTTCCGTGCAGGAAGAGTATGAGTTCGAGGGCATTCCATTGGACGAAATCAAGTATGACGACAATACCGATGTACTGGACCTGATTGAAGGAAAGGCTGGTCTTTTGAGTATGCTCAACGAAGAATGTGTCCGTCCAAAGGGTTCAGATCAGGCCTTTGTACAAAAGGCGATCGCTGCCAACAAGAAGTCTCCTTGCTTGATTGTATCGAAGATGAACAGGAAGGAATTCGGAATCCATCACTACGCTGGAAAGGTCATGTACGATTCCGATGGTTTCGTGAGCAGTAATCAAGATACACTTCCATCTGATCTTGCAGACTGTTCCAACAAGTCTTCGAATGAAATTCTTGCAAAGCACATGAACAATGATAAGTGCTCGAACTTGGCAGAGCCTGCCGCCCCGGTTGCAAAGAAGAAGGGACCTGCACGCGCCAAGTCCAATCTTGTTGCCCCAACTGTCTGGACCAAGTACAAGGGGCAGTTGATGAAGCTGATGACAATGTTGAAGCAAACAAACTCCCGATACATTCGTTGTATCAAGCCCAACACTTTCAAGAAACCCAGTATTATGCAACACTTGAGTACTATTGAACAGCTTCGGTGCGCTGGTGTTGTGGCTGCTGTCACTCTTTCTCGCTCTGCTTTTCCCAATCGTCTGGAGAACAAGACTGTCCGTTTTAAGTTCTCGAGTATGTGGGACAGGACAAAGTTTCCTACGAAGGCCACAAAGGACATGTCACCTGAGGAGAAGCTGAAGGGCGACTGTGATGCTCTTCTCTCCTGTGCTTTGAAGCCCCGTGAAGAGATCGAGGACGGCAAGACTATCAAGGCATTTGTGTGTGGTAAGACTCGTTCATACTTCCGCATGGGAGCGCTTGAGTACCTTGAGGCAAATCGTACGAAGGAAATGGGAACTCAGGCTCTTTCTATCCAGCGATACATTCGTGGATGGTTGATCCGAAGGCTCACACAACTGGCTGAAACTAAGAGGCGAAAGGGCGTGGCGAAGGTCCAAAAGTGGTACAGAGAAGTCAAGCAAAAAGTCGAAGCGAACGAACGAGCTCGCAAGGCCAATGCCGAAAGGAAGAAGAAGGCAGAGCTCGAGAAGAAAGCCCGTGCAAAGGCAGAGGCCAAAGCCAAGGCTGCTCGAGAAGCTCGCGAGGCCAAGGAGAAAAAGGAACGCGAGGAACGAGAGAGGAGGGAGCGTGAGGAAGAGGAAGAACGTGAAAGAAAGGAACGAGAAGCCTTTGAGAAACGCAAAAAGAAGGAGAAAGAGGCTAGGGAGAAATTCGAGAAAGACAAGGAGAAGAAGATCAAGAAGTACAAGAAATCGATCAAGGAGAAGGAGAAGGATCTCGATAAGAAAGAAAAGCGTTGGGAGAAGGATCTTGAAGAACTCGAAGCTGAAGCTGTTAAGGCTGAAGAGGAGCGAGATGCAGTGCTTGAAGAGATTGCTAAGGAGGAAGCAAAGATTGCTAACATTCCCACTCTTACGGACAAAGAGAAGAAAAAGCTCAAAGACAGCGCTGAAATTATCTCCTATCTTCGTAAGGAAAACAAGAAGTTGCGCAACAACACTACTCAATTGCGAAAGGATTTCGATACTATGCAAGAGAATAACAAGCGTCTTCTCGAGGCCAATGCTTACGCTGGTGCTTCTTTCGAGGCTCTGAACGAGCAATCGAAGAACAACAACAGGAACAACTCGAAACTCATGCAGAACTTGGACAAGTACAAGAAGCAAAACCAGAAGCTCAAAGAAGACTTGCGAATGAGACAAGGATACTATGATGCAGAAGCACAAATTCGTGTGAACTATCAAAAGTCCATGGCTGAAATCATGGAAATGATTCAAGATCAATGCGACGATGCTCAGCTTACTGAAGATATTCTTGTTTTGGCTTTGGAATGCGAATCCGAGGCCAAGAGCGAACTTGCAGATGCAGAGAGACTCAACGGTTAATTGGTGTTGGAGCCCAACCGATTTGTGAAGTCAGTGATAACGATAATCTATTTAGAAACCTTCAATTGATGTTCGATTGCACGTAGCCATCGATCCCGAAATCATGTTCGTTCCCGCTATCAGAATCGGCTATATCCTAAGCGTGGAGACAGTGTGCAGCTTCCATGTCCTCAACTTCGATCGTCGCACCATGGCCTAGAGCGCAGAAGTCAATCTCATCAATGTCCTCTTTCTCCAGAGCCAGCTTGAGTTGTTTGGGTGGATCCTTCATATCTTCTTCACCCAATGGAAAACTGCCCCAATGGATAGCCACAGATTTCTCAGATCTCAAGTCTTTATGAATCTGTACAGCTTCAGACGGATTCGTGTGTGAATCCTTGTTCAATTCAGCAGGCTCATAGGCTCCAATAGGGATCGCGGATAAGTCAAAGGGACCCAAAGCGTCAGCTATTTGCCGAAAGAGGGGGAAGTCTGGATACCCTGTGTCTCCACAAAGAAACAAGCTTTGGTCGTTAGATGAAATAGCGAACGAGCACCACAATCTACTATTCCGATCAGACATCTTGCGGCTACCCCAGTGAGATGCTGGGCAACAGGTGACTGTGATTGGAGACCGACTGGTGCAACCCGATGGCGCTGATTCTTCAAGGATTCGAATTGGGCCGTCATCTCGGATTAAATGTGTTTGCTCCCACCACTGAAGCTCCACAATAGAATCAGGAGCAACACCTCCCTCCGCTATCAACCATTGCTTGATGCCTAAGGGGACAACCCAAACCTTTATTCGTCCTCGCAGCTGTTGGACAGAATCATAATCTAAATGATCATAGTGATCGTGCGTAATACAACAAACATCAATTGAATTGTCGCCTGTATGCCTCAGCAAATCGTCGATAGTATGAGATGGAGCCAACACTCTGCGAGGTCCGATGGGCGCCCATTGCGATGGCCCTGACCGCAAGCTAAACATTGGATCTAGAAGTATCGTGGTACCATGGAATTGCACGTAGCAAGTTGCATGCCCTATCCATGTCAGTTGCAGTTTCGAGGTATCCTCTCTTTCCAAGGGTGGGAGACTGGGCGATGGATTTGGTAGGGCTGGCATTCGGCCCGAAAACGTTGCCTTTGGAGCCAAACTACTCCAAAATCCCAACTCTCTGAATTGACGTGTTATGCGCATATACTGCCAGTTGAGAATGGTTGCAATAGAATGAATTCCATTTGTTGATTGAGATTTCCAAGGATTTACAAACCGGCCCGTGGAATCTCGAGAGGTCAGTGGCCTTCCCATTTCATCGAACCAGTGAGGTTGACTGTACTCCTCGACTAGAATCTCTTTTGTTTTCAAGAGCTGCCTAGTTTTCCAATTGTCAAAGCTTTCTTTTCTGCTTGATTTCCAGCCCTGGTACTCTTCTTTCCTTCGATTCCTCCAGCCCTGATATTCATCTTTTTTCCTATTCCTCCAGCCTTCGTATTCATCTCTTTTCCGGTCTTTCCATCCCTGATATTCGTCTTTTCGGCGGCTTTTCCACCCTTGGTAGCGCGCATTGAGCTTTTCTACAGTCGTCGACTGGCGTACGCTACTAGGAAGCGGGAGTGGCAACGAATAAGCGCTCAGTTTCTTCCTTCGACGTTGGAACCAAGAGTCCCATTGTGGCTTCCTATTTGGAAGCAATCCACTCCATATCTCTTGCTGTTTCCTGCTTTCCTGCTGCAGCTTTCGACGAGATAAGACCTGCACATTTACGACTCTGTGTTCAGCTGACTCCATCCATCGTTGAAATCGCTCTCGGAATTCTTGCCAGGAGAGGGGAAAGTAAACGTAGGATCGATGTTGTTGAATTGACACGGGCTTCATTCTTCTCATTGTCATTGCGTACGCTCCTGCACCCACTCCATGGCGGCCCACCATAAGCATCGTCGCTGCCATTTGATTAAGTATGTTAGACTTGAGCTATGTTTGAAGAGTGCCCCAAGCAATCAAGATGGACGAATAGGCGGTTGAACAAATGAAGTGAAGTGTTATCGACTACTATTTCGAGCTTTGGTTCTCTGGTAGTGTTCTAAAAGCACCCTTGTACCGAACTCTACTTACGTAGATCACAAGCGTTCGCATTCTCAGTTACTAGCTTCAAGTCCTCCAAGTCATTCCCCCAAATCCACATGATCCGAGGGAAAAACTGTACATGTACCGAATACTGTAGGCTTGAGGCGCGAGACACTATCTAACTCTGCTTGGCTTGATCTGGATTCTAATCTCAATGCCCACTGTCCTACATCTACCGCCCTTTCGTTGAGCTCCTCAAAATATTCACTATTGTAGACGATCCGTCCATTTGTTTCAGTACGAAACATCTCTTTCTGGCTTCCTATTGACCATCAAACACCTTGAATGGATGGGCCTCTGTGTTGAAGACGTGTTTGTTCAGAAGATCGATCGGTGTTTCGGGATCGAACAACAAGTATATGTATTTCAGAGTTTCGGCCAAAAAGAAGGACTCCATCTTGTTGCTCACTTGCGGTTTCTCCGATCGTACATCAAGAATGCCCCCATAACCTCCATTTACTCGGCAGTACTTCTCTATAGCTTGAAACACTTCCCATCCCCACTCTCTGTAGACCGGATCTCCAGTTAAGTGATAGAGTATGAAGAACGATTCGACAGTTTCTGGCCTCAGCAAGTAGTGGTGTCCATTTCTTCCCGGTTCAAAATCTTTCCCTTCATAGAACTGAACAAACTCTGGAGAGATTCCAGTTGTCATGCGAGCGTACGTTTGATAGCAGGTATAGGTCAATGCCTACAATTGGTGGAAGTAATAAGCAACAAGTGTTCACGAATACAACATCATCGATTGAACAACGTCGTACCTTGGCAGTCTTCAAATCTCGTTGCGCCCTTGCCGAATCGAGCCCCTGAG
>JAAMXS010003473.1:0-32602 GCA_019693525.1 Cylindrotheca fusiformis | reverse complement strand
AAACGGGAACAGTTCGCCACTATCCATGACATAGATGCGAGGATCCAGGACCTTGAAGTTGCTTGGGTCGATGAATTCACCTGTGGCAGGATTGATGGTTCGTTCAACCTGACCGGTTCGGACAAAACCGACATCCCAACGCCCATCAAGAACGCCTTGTACCGTTTCGTCACTGTTGCCTATGATTTGCAGAAGTGAATGAATGAGTTTGTTATCGACTTGGAATCTATTAAAGAGAATGTCACAAGTTCCCAAATACCTGTGAAGATGACCTTTTTTGGGTCCATAATGTGATCTAGTCCGTTGTTTCTCATCATGTAGAATTGAGCTTGGGCTCCTGCAAAATCGGAATAGGCCTGGGCTCCGATAACTTTATCCTTCAGGTCTTCAACGCTGTCGATATCGCGGTTCGTTTTTAAAACCAACATAGTTCCTTTGAGTAGAAAGGTAGAAAATGGGTCAGAGCTGCGGACAGGGTGGGGCGACTGGGCAGCTGAACCACTCGGTGACTTACCCGCAAACACATCCAAACTATTGTCTCTACCTCGAGCGTTCAGGCGAGCAACAGTCGTCCCGAGAGGCTGGGCACCAATCTCGATACCGATGCAGGAGAAGATGCCAGTTTCTGTATACATAAAATCCACTTCTTCCCCTCTGTCTATCCAATCTCTCAGGGGTTCATCCGCCACTTTGATCTTGAATTCGATAGGGGGCTCCCATCTCTTCCCCACAACTTCATTGAGATATTTGTCAAAAGTTAAATTGAATTCGCGATAGGCTTTGTCGATTCCAGCGGGAGCATGGATACCGACATAGTATGTTCGCTTTTGTGTCAAATCGTCGAATTCTCTGTATCCTGTTTCACAGTTCAATTCTCCCTGAGGCCAGTGTTCTTCTGCAGTCCAATCTGGGGATAGCGCGGCTGAGGCAGCATTGAATAGCCAGCTTGCTGCAACGATTTGCAGAAAATGACACATCTGGTGATAGTTTCAATTTAAGCGTAAGTCTCCTTCTTGCTCGAATAGATCGCTGTTCAAAAATTGTGATGGCTTCGCTGATGGTTTTGAAGCGTCTCAAACGAAGATCTTAGCTTGGGCCTATCTATGACTGCCGATCAGCAACTCTCGAGTTCCAGCATATATAGAAAGGGCCCAGGCTCCTGGTACAGTACAATACGAATGATTTTTCCTGATAATAAATCGGGACATCAACAATCTACCGAAGCCGTCATCTGATCATGATTTGCGAGGGATACCCCGACTGGAAAATGGTGATGGGGGATACATGTGTTCTTCCACAATAGGCTCTGGAGGGGTCCTCCTTCACCTTGTGGTGTCTGCTTCAGTTCGTGCGTATTCCTTGAATGGTGAGGGCGGATATATGTGTGTTCTTCCACATTCTGTAGTGGGCACTGGAGGGGCCTATTTCATCCGTCTCCTTCACCTCGTGATGTCTGCGTCAGTTCGTGCGTATTGCTTGGATTTTTTGTGTGGGATTCTTACTAGTACACTTTGAAACGATCGGTACTTTTTAATAATTGTACCCCACAAACCGTGACCACCATGAAATAATGGTTCCCTCATCACGCGCCATTGCCAGTTTTAATATATCATTAGTTTCTTTTGATGATGATGATGATGGCACGCAAAATGGTATCCTTCCACTTTTTTGAATTGAAAAAGCACTACTGTGGAACTCCGACATCACAGACCAATGATTACAAAGACCAGTTTACTTTTTCATCAACAACTCTTTTCCTCAAACAAGTATAGACCCTTCAAGAGTCGAGCTTTTATATCAAACAAGACGTTTGAATCTTCTTGTGTCTCCTATGGATTCGTCCCTACATGTGACAAAACAGGCAGCCTATCAGCAAGTAGCACATTTCCTCAAGCAAGTATAGACCCTGTGAAGGCTTCTTGGGCCCATTCGAACGACACTGGATCAGTCCACACATCAATGGTTTTCTAAATCAATTTTGTTGAAAGAGCTAGTACCTTGTACTGCTTCATTGGTCATCACCTGTGCAATATTGGTAGTATTGAAACATAGTAGTAAGAACCATATGAGCAAATAAAGGTGTACATACATCGTGTATTCTTCAAGTCACAAGGATAGATTCAGACATCGAGTATTATTAGGTACTAGTTGATGTCAGTCAACCCGGCAGTGCGAGTTGAAAGACCAACGGAGACTGACTGACTGACCGACTGACCGACTGACTGACTGACTACTTCACCTATCGTCTGTTTTCTTCCGTCGATTCTACCAATCGCAGTAATCGATGCTTCACGCCATCAACGCAACCGAAACGGAACTTTAACGGCACCAGAGGCAGAAATGCTGCGAAATTTTCCGAATGAGCAAACAGTGCCTTCTAAACTTGCTGTGCGGACTGTGCGTAGAGAGTCTTGGGGAATACGAAAGCAACAACAGAAATCTCTTGGAACAACGTGCCATTGCCAATCTTTTTCGATGCTGCATAACCCAGTGATGATTGTTTCAGCACGGATATGCGCTCTGCTGCTATTACTGCTGTTCTGTGTTTCTCCCAAGGTGGTAATAGCTATATTGCCAACCTCTGAACTTGTCGTAGGCGAGGGCCCATCTTCGTACACTCTTTTGGCATCTCAAGCTTCATTTGGAGGGAAGTTGTCGGACGACAATGAAGAATCCTTTTTTCTGAAGTTCACCGACTCTCTCCTGTGTGAAAATGCCACTGCTTCTTCCAGCACCGACTATGAAAACTCAATTTTGCTGGTTCCTCGCGGCGATTGCACCTACCAACATAAGGCATACCAGGCGCAAACCATGGGAGCCAAGGCCATTATTATCTACAACAACCTTGCCAGCAGGTACAGTATCAATACAACTAATCATGAAGGAGAGAAGTATCCAACCTACTCGTACCAAGATATCATTTTCCCTGAAGCCTATAATGATTATGATTGTGAAAAGGCTTCTGCTGATATTCCAACGAGCGCCTTGGAGATGACACCACTTCCATACAATGCAGATCACAACGACCCGATTTTGTCTGGTGATACAGACTCCAATCTCTGTCGTCGGCACAGTTCCGGTGATTCATTCCAGAATTGCGACTCGAAGCGGTGTCTTGTGACAAGTTATGCTCCCAACGAGACCCACACCCGAGCCTGCTGTGCTTGGGATTTGCATCTATGGCTGTACGGCGATGACTCCAACCTCGCGGTTAATATTCCTGCTGTTATGGTTACAATGGAGCAGGGGCAGCAGTTGATACAAACCATTCAAACCGAGACCACTGGAGTCAAGGCAATTCTCAAGGCCAGGTGGAAACCAATGTATAACCCATCATCCTTTTTAGTATGGCTTTTGGGAATTGCAGTCGCTACTATCGCCTCATACTACAGTGCCAGGGACTATCACTATGGTATTTCCAAACTGACCCGAGAACCTGGCCGGAGGAGTCGAAGATCGTCCCAAGGCGAGAATGGAGTAGAACCATTGGCAACTCGCAACCCAATGCAAGAAGAAACTGTCGAGCTGGAACCCATCCACGCCCTTGGTTTTCTTGTCATGTCCAGTTCTAGTCTTTTGATCCTCTTTTATTTCAAGGTAAGTGCAGAAAGAAGACATCTTGTTTCAAGTTTGTCGATGAATGGCTGACACTTTGATTTTAGGTTTATAGCTTTGTCAAGGTCTTTTATGCCTTTGGATGCAGCAATGCCGTCATCCAAGTCATCCTTTATCCCATACTCTCCAAGACACTGAAGCGATGGGGCTTTCAAGAACGAACATTAATTGATTCGGCTAGCGTTGGGAAGTTATCCAACTTCCACATTCTAAGTGGTGTCCTTGGATACGCCTGGGGAATGTCGTGGCTTTATATGGCCCTCTTTGTCCATCATCCCGAAACGTACACCTTCTATTGGATGTCGCAAGACATCCTGGGAGCCTGCATGTGCATTGTCTTTTTGTCCCTTGTCCAGATCAATTCGATTCAGGTGGCTACCATCATGTTAACTGTTTCGTTTCTGTACGATATCTTCTTCGTCTTTGTCACACCTTACCTCTTCAAAGGGGAATCGGTCATGGTTACTG
The DNA here is from genome assembly GCA_019693525.1 of Cylindrotheca fusiformis. NCBI lineage: Eukaryota > Bacillariophyta > Bacillariophyceae > Bacillariales > Bacillariaceae > Cylindrotheca > Cylindrotheca fusiformis. The sequence goes on along the minus strand of JAAMXS010003473.1, from coordinate 28,519 downwards.
TGGCAACATCTGGAGGTCCTCCTAAAAAAGATCCTCTTTGGTGCGAAAAGTATCCATACGATGATGGTTGCCAAGGTGGGGACCCGCTTCCTATGCTCTTTGCGGTGCCTCGTTTGTTCGATTATCAAGGCGGGTCCAGTCTTCTCGGGCTTGGAGATATTGTATGTGAGTATGAATATACTTCTTTCGTCATCAGGTTATTGATCCATCAGATGAACTGAATTTTTTTCCCCCTTCACTTCAGTGCCGGGTCTTTTGTTGAGCTTTGCCGCACGATTTGATGCTGCAAAGGCTTTAGTCGGATTGGCCAGTGGAGGGAATAGACAACAGGCGACTGCCATCGTAGACTGTGGTTCTAGCAATCGAATACTGGATAGCGCTAGGAGGGGGTACTACTTTGTTCCTCTTGTGATTGCTTATGCCATTGGTCTGATGATGGCAAATGTCGCTGTCTACGTGATGGAAATGGGCCAGCCTGCGCTTTTGTACCTGGTACCGTGTACCCTTGGTACCATGATCTACCTTGGATGGCAGCAGCACGAGCTCTTGGCGCTCTGGGAGGGCCCAAAAGTTTTGCTCATGGCAGATTCGATTGTCTATGGTACTGCTTCAACAGCGGCGTCGGACTCGACGATCGAACAAGTACCACAAAGAGCTGGCGAAGGAGTTGAGGCGGAACAACAAATCCGAGAAAGTGACTGCGCCGACGACGATGACGAAGCCGGACCGTTGTTGTCACAGTCTACCGACACTTCTACCTCTGCACAGAACTGAACATGCCGCGACCTCAAGTTTGGTGTTCATTAGAAGGACATGGATCGGTGGTCGTCATCCTAAGACTACATTTTAATTGAAGTATAGGGAACCTCTATCATTCATATCTGTTTTCAACCTTGCAACATTGCAGAATGCAAATCAATCCCAGTCTTGGGTTCTTCAAAATTCTTATCATCAAGCTATTCAGGTGGTCGTAACTCTGCTTTCGTACCAGCTTCTGCCGAAACACCATCTGGAAAGGCGACCTTACACTTGCCAGCCTTACCAAACGCACCAGAAATAGTGCCTTCCTCTTTTGTACTCGGAATCACAACCTTGCGGCCTATCCGTTCTCGTACATTTACTTCGGGAGTGAAGAATCCAGCAATAATTGCAGTATTATACTTCCCATTTTCCAATACATCACCTTTCAGCTTTTCCACCTGACCAACAGCTTCTGGTTTCACCTTCTTCTTTTTTGATTCCATCCGGCTCCCTGGTCTGGCCGCGGGCAGGACTAACGTCTGTCGCATCTTCTTCTCAGGGTCGTGGGCAAACCGCAGAAACGGCATTACGAGGGCATCGCCTTCACGAGCTTCGGTTCCTCCTGGAAAGAAAGCTCGAAATTTGCCTCCCGTTCCAAAGGCGCTTTTGATTTCTCCAATGTCGCCTTGAGGAGTGATCAGCTTCATTCCTAAGAACGGCTTTAAAATTGTCTCCTTCTTAAACAAATCCGATCCAAAAATTTCATACCGTACGGTTTTGCCATCATCCTGGCGCTTATGTGGATCGCCCAGTCTCGAGATTACGCCAGTGCGCTCTTTGGGCGTGTAAGATCGTATCCTGGTGTAGTCTTTTGCTGGTTCCACCTTTTCAATCAGTCGACCACAAAATGCCAGACGGCATGAAGAAGCGGTGCCTTCTCCTGCACTTGATATTACGCTCTTGTTGTTATTGCTCTTATCGTTCAAATCGAGGCGCGATCCGATGACCAATGAATGTAATGGACAATATATCGGAGTTTGAAAATCCAGCATAGCCCAATGCAAGGGGGCTTCTTTTCTATTTAACTTGGTACTTGGATCAGAAGACATTGGATCAGAAGACAACGTTTCTAGCATTCCATCTTGATGTATAAAATCTTGATCCCAGTCATATTTTAGATATGGCAATCCAGCGAGGTCAGCGTCGCCTCCCAGTGCAGAATGCCCATCAATCGATTCTTGTTGCGAAGATCGTTTCTCCTGTTGTTCGCGCAATTCCTTAGCTCCCCAAAAGGTAACGGTGGCCATCACAGTCGTATGCCCGACACTTATGTGTACCTTGGACTTGTCACCGATGGAGTGTTGGTAGTATGGAATTTTTCTCACCAGAGCAATGGCACCCTTCAACAATTGGACTGCTCCAGGAGTAGCCGCCACACCTCGTTCTAAGAGATTTGAGTCCAGTGAAGAAACACAGATCCCTGCTCTGTCCCCTTGTGAAATCTTCATCGTCTTGCGTTTGAACATTTGCATAGACTTGACCTTGCGTTCTAGTCCAAGTGTAGGAAATTCAATCATATCATTGACTGACACAGACCCGGAAAGTACAGTACCGGTCATTACTGTACCCATACCCTTGATAGGAAAGCAGTGATCAATACTGAAATAAAATGGAGCGCCCTTTGCAATAGCTCGCTTGGGGGCGGGAAGAGAATTTTTCAGTGTCTCCACCAGCTTTTCAATGTTGTGGGTAGGGTTCGTAGCCAAATCCATTCCTGCAGCCACCTTTTCTCCACCAATACAAGCAGATACACCTATCATTGGAGCATCGCGAAATTTTGAATTTTTCAAGCGTCGTTGCACCATCTTCTTGGCATCCTGCACCTTTTTCTCGCGTTCGTTTTCAGAAAACATATCAACTTTGTTGAGAGCAACTACCAAGTGAGGACTGGTTAATTCTGCCAGGACTAGACATTCAGTAGTTTGAGCTTGCCACCCCTTGAACGCATCTACAACCAGAAGTACCATGTCAATAATCTGGGCACCGCCGATGATGGTACGAATCAACGAGGCGTGGCCGGGGCAGTCCACCAGCGTCATTTGAAGTTTCTTTTTCTCTGGGTACAATTCTTGTAGATGCTGTGGCATTTCAAGGAAAAAGCAAGAAAACCCAAGATCTAGAGTCATGCCGCGCTGTCGACTTTGCTTCGATTTGTCGAGAGCAGCCGTCGACAGGAGAGTCGACAAGGTTTTGACCAAGGAAGTCTTTCCCGAGTCGACATGCCCGAGGATACCGACATTGACGTTCAGAACTTCTTCAGCGGAGGGCGGAGCAGAGGAGTTCCCGCTATCATCCTTTGACATGTTGCGACGTCTGTTGCGCTAGCAGCGGTGCTACAGTTGTAGCGAAAATCGTCGAAATGCGCTCTTAGACAATAATATAGTATTCATCAACACATGTCCATGGTGATGTTTCGTTATTCGATTGCCTTCCCTGTCGAATGAATCACTTTTCGGACGTCATCGGGTACTTGGGCTTTTCTCTTCGGACCCAACAGCGACGACCAACATTCATCAGGATCATGGGAAGAGGTGTCTTTCGCATGTCGTAGCGACACATAGCTACGATGCGGGGCAACATGTCCCGGCTATTTAATGTTTAGGAGTACTGTAGGACGGACAACACTGCATCCCCTACTCGACCTGAATCCATCGACGTTACTTGGGCACGTTGCTTGCTGTCTATGCTGCAATCTATACCAGACATTTTGAAGAAAAAATCTAAAAGGGACCACTATGAATGGTGGGGTGGATTGGTTCAGACACAGAAATCATCTCGCTCGCATGCCCCAAAGTAAAGTTGGCACGAAGTGGAAAACATAGAAGAAACGTTGGACAAGGATATCTCCGACCTATTGTAGGCCACTATGAATGGTGGGGTGGATTGGTTCAGACACAGAAATCATCTCGCTCGCATGCCCCAAAGTAAAATTGGCAAGAAGTGGAAAACATAGAAGAAACGTTGGACGAGGATATCTCCGACCTATTGTAGGCCACTGTGATACCGCCTGCAAAACCATCCCCGTAAAAGTCCGAAAGCACCAACACAACGCACATGTCGTCAGGGACGCAGGTCGAATAAAGATGCGACGACTGTGCAGCAAAGGAATCCATTTGAACATTCTGAAACGGGAAAAATCCAGTGGCATTGAGTACTTGAGCGCTTTGGTCTCCATCCCGTTCCCATGAATCATTGTCCATCAACAGCAGAGAGTTATCAGCAGGAAAAGAATCAGTGAAAAGTCGAAACGCCAATGGGCTGCCACGGGGGCACTCTACTTCAGGATTGAATGGGGGTAAGATCGGTTGCTTGGAGCACACAACTCCTGGTTCCTCGCAGGAAGAACCCAACTGATATACACAGAAAGTATTGCCTAGCTCCAACGTGTTCAACTCGGATTCTTCAGGTTCGATCGGTGTTCCATTGTAGATCAAACTGAAAGAGGAATCGATGACGTTGAAAGAAACATCCATCACTGCACAAACGTCATCCGGGACACATGTTGAGTACCGGGATGACAACTCTTCAGAATAACCGTTTGCGACACTTTTCTGCCAAGCAAATTGACCTGTCCCATTCAAAATAACAGCATCAGCGCCAAGATCTGCAGTCCAAGAGTCAATGTCTGTCAAAAAGTAGGAAATAGTAGAGTACGAATTTTCTTTGAGCCCCTCAAAAGCCAACGGAGTGCCACCAAGGCATTCAATGTCCGGATTATAGCTGGGAAAAAATGTTGTGCTCGAACATTTCACAGTTGTTTCGCAAGCTGGTCCAAATTGATACAGACAATGGGCAATAAAAGTGTAATTGTCAATGGAAAGCCTTTGCCCGTCATAGAAAACGTTGAACCCGCCTGGAAAGGAGATTCCATCACCAGCCAAATCCTCAAAGGACAACACCGCGCACGAATTTTCAGGCATACACGTTTTATACCGGTAGTTGCTTAGGATATCATAGTTGATGCTTTGAACATTCTGCCAAGAGAAGAATCCTGTGTCGTTCAGATATTGAACTCCTTCCAGACCGATGCCTTCTTCGAGCCATTCAACGAGATCAACAGCGTTTGCCGCTCCATCGGCAAAGGCAGCGTAGGAATCGACATCTAGAATGAAGAATTTTGTTTCATTGCCTTTTCCATCTGTGACCAAGTCGATCAACAGCGAGCTTCCATTCGCACAGGCGGTTTTTCTTTCGCACTCGTCATCATTTCTATTGCAACTACAGCCAAGGCTAGATGATTGCACAAACAGTCCCTCCGCCTCAATTAACTGTTCAGCAGTCGCCTGCTTAGCCGTAACTGCATCGAGAAGCTGCGGAACATCTTTTATCGCTTGCGCCACGCTGACCTTGTCGACATCGGGAGCCGAGGAGCTCCCGGAGCCCTTTGCGAGGTACCAGATCAATTCTTCCGTCGGTATCCATGTATCACTCGATGTTCTCAAATCCATGGGGTCACTTATCAATCGAACCGTGTAGTTTGAGGCAAAGAGATCCAACAACATGAGGCAGTCCGCCCTGCAGGAAAGAGGAGTCGCTTGCAAATTACATCCCTGTAGGCAATCCAGCTGTATGCTGCTCTCTTCAACAACAATCCACCTTCGACCATTAAATAGTACGTATTCCCCGGATAGTGAATCGCCAGCATAAAACACTGGACGGCTACCAAACAAGACTTCCCCCAGTCTTGAGTAAAGCGGAAAATGGAATGCAAGACCTCTAGATTCCAGAACATTGCAATCCGTTTCGGCTGATTCAGCAAGTATGAAGGAGTCGTATATGCCAATATTCTCAACCACACCATCTTCTACAAGACCGTTTAGATCCTTTGCGAACCAAGTTGCGGAGGCATGTGAAAGAATGTCGTATGCATCTGCGTTGGAGGAGTCAGCCTTGTAGGATTTCATTGACCATGTCTTACATGGGGTACTCATTTCTTCCTCTACGGCAAAGACCCAATGTTCATCACCGCAATAGAAGAAGGCACCCTGCTCTTTCTTCCAATTCTTGTCGCATCCTTCGACGGGATGCTTGGTGTAGATGATTGGTCCAACGTCCAGTTTGTTGCTGTCTGATCCAGAAATAGTACAACCGAAGTAAGTCCCACTGAGTGTTGATAGCCAAGGGATTGCATTGTCGTGGAGCTGGACATCAAGCTCATTCTCGCCGAAAATGCGATTGTCTTGTCCGATTCGGACCAACACATAGCATATGATTAGAAGGATCGAAACCACGACCATTGGCCACTTTCTCAACCATTTCCTCTTGTCATGTGGCGTGTACCTGGCCGTCTTCACCGTCCTCGCCGTTTTCTTCATGGCCCTGCCCAAGAACCCCCCCAGAGACAAAGCAAAAGCTGCATCATCTAGGGCAGCGACAAACTCCATTGCTGTAAAGTCAAGCAATAAGTCAACAACCTCGGTTGACTGCATGATGATAATAAACGTAACGAATATTCCGTAGATTCCAACAATTGTCTGCGTCGTCGCAGCCGCGTAGTACTTCCAAGCACTGACTCCCGGCATCTCTTGGATGTACTTGAAGCTCTGTACAAATAGGTCAACACCGTGGAAGATATTGTTTTGCGTGTAGACAGTTATGATGACTGTCAAAAGCTGTACATGGTGTAGCACTGTGAGTTGGCTATGGTCTCAACAGAAGCTATCACTAGTGGAACGTACCTCTACAGCCCTCGTAAAAGGATCAACGTTGATAGGAAACTGGAAGGGGTTTCTTGTATCCTTGAAGTCAGTTGCATTCTGTAGCGCTAAACTATAAATTGCAAGTTGCATGACTAAAACAGCCAACGCCAACAAAAAAGGCAGGAATAAGTAGTCTGGAGAGTTTTTCCCGGTTTGATGATCTGATGAATCGAGATCTATTTCGTCTTCCTCTTTCTTGCTCTCGCACAGGGGATATTTCGCAATGAGTAGGAAGGAGAAGGTATTGTCTGGAAAAGCACGTTGTTCTTCAACTGAATCGTCATCTTCAACATCCACATATCGAAGGCTTTTGGAGCGATTGAGTTTCTTTCGCGTATCCACCATATTTGCCTCCAAAGATTGGATCTTTTTCGCTTGTGTTCTTTCAATGCGAGCTTCGAGAACTGAGAGCTTCTCTTCCAAATCGTCAACTGTTGGATCATCAGGGCATGAAACATCGTCGGCTTCCAGCGCTTGGATCCTCGCCAGGAGGTCCGATGTGGTCAAAGCGACCTCCTCTTCCTCCGACATTGCTTTGATGCAGGTCTATCTGGCAATGGAAAATAAAATTTTCTGGATTTCGTCAATGTTTGCAATCTGTGTTTTGTAAGCTCGGCAACACACGCAGCAAGTCCAACCACGCGATAAGACGCACCATCACTCTTTTGTCCTATTAGCTATGCAGTCATTAGCTTGGTGGCCGGCATTGAAATGGTGACGTCAAAGGAATCCCAACTGCAGGAAATACCGCGTTCCCAAAGCGTTTTTTATCGTCCAGGTTTCCCTGCCCACGTGCATGACGCAGGCTTTCGACAGTAGTTTGTGTATATAGTGCGAACCCACATCATCATTTTTGAAGTGAAGGAGAGACCTCTTTATAGCTTGTACTAGCTAGCAAGCGAACAAAACTCAGTGTCCTATTCTCCATGCAGTCATTAGTGAAATGTCCACAATATCTAGCACTGTAGATCCTATAAGTAGTCTATTTATTGTCCTATACATCATTATTATAGATGCTTTCACTCTCAGAAGGCGCACGACAGTCGTATAGGGATCCTGTGGATAAATTCCAGCTAACACTTGAGAGATTGAAAACGCTCTCGAATTACCAAGCACTCGTCATTGAACGACACGAACGCTTCCAATAATAGGCACAAGATCTGGAATCTAGTGAAAGAGTACCTACTACATTGCGATGTAGGAAATTCTATCTTTCCTCTGGCGGGAGTCCTTTGAAAATGCAATGACTTGGGTAGTGAGTGTTATTCCACTCTAATGCAACCATTTGTCATCTAAATCTATCCTGTACCCCCAGGAAGGCAGATAGAATAAAAAATGATGATTCGGAAGCTTCCAAATCCCTGCAGTACATTCTGATAATAATAACAATAGAAATCTAGTACTTAAGGTGCATTTATCGCATCCAAATTCAGTAACCAAATCGAGAGACCACGGAAGCGCTTGTACACCGTCGGCAGTGGAAACCACCTCACCAAGTGGAGTGCTATGAAGAAGTATGATGGATGGCCGGGAGGATGACCCTGTTGTAGACCTCGCGGAGGAATAGTAGCTAGGAAGGATCGGATGTCACTGTTGCCAGGAGATGGAATAGCTGCTTGTTGTGTGGCTTTGTCAATCATGGAGCGGGCCGAGCTGATCCAGGCTTTTTGGCGGGTTGGGTGTTGATCCAGGCGTTGTTCAAGGGAGACTATACTCTGGGATAGTATCTTTTTCAGCATAGAGATGCGAAGGTGAAGCAGGGTATGCTTGAAGGCGAGGGAAGAGTTTTATCCGCGTGAAGAGAGTCGTTTCGGAAATGGAAAGTCACAGTCCGAATTGACCACTTGCGGGCGGGTCGTAAGAGCACACAATTCCTGTCTTGTTGCAGGAAGAACCAAACTGATAGGTGCAGAAAAATGTGTTGAAATACTCGTCCTCATAGCCAGTTCCGTCCAGTCCAATAAATGTTCCATTGTAGACCAACTTGAACGAACCATCAGGATATCTAGTAGCGAACAATACGGCACATACATCTTCTGGTACGCAGGTGGCATATCGCTTCTTCTCGGCGCTTGGCGGAACACCACTGGTGACACTCTGCTGCCATTCAAATTGGCCAGTCGCGTTGAGTTGAATAGGCTGCCCGCCTTGGCTTTCCGTCCAAGTGTCAATATCAGTCATTAAAAAGGAATCAGAGCCACCGTCCACCTCAAAGGCCCACAGAACTCCACTGGGGCAGTCGATGTCTGGGTCATAACTGGGTTCGAAAATTATGTTGGAACAGTTGACGCTTGGTTCGCAAGCTGTCCCAAATCGATAAAGACATTGAGAGATCGATTGATAGGTGTCTGTGGGGAGCGCTTCACCGTTGAGAAAAACATCGAACCTAGATGGAAAAGAAAGCCCATCTCCGGAAGTGACCTCATATGAAAGAATGGCACACGTGTTGTGGGGCATGCAAGTTGAGTATCGGTAGGAACTGGATTTTTCAAAGTTGGCGCCTCGAGCATTCCGCCAAGAGAAGAACCCCGTGTCATTTAGGAGGTCAACTGCTTGGAGACCGTTGGATGTGTTGTGCCATTCACCAAGATCGACTGCGTTTTCAGCTTCTTTTACCAGTCTGTCGTAGGCGCCTGCTTCTATCAAAAAGAACGACGTATTTTCTCCCTCCGCATCAGTGTTCAAGTCAATCAGAAGGGAGCTTCCTTGAGGACACGTTGCTTGTTCAATACAAATCTCGTCACTTGAGCGGCAACGACAGTCCAGGCTGGATGATTGGGCGAATAGCGCCTCCGCCTCAGCCAACTGTTCAGGGGATGCTGAATTCCCCCGAACTGCTAACAGAAGAAGTTCGATGTTTTCTATTGTCTCTGCCAAGCTAGCTTTCCTGGTTTTCGGTGATGCAGCCCGTCCAGAGCCCTTTGCCACATACCAGATCAGATCTGTTGTAGGAATCCATGTATCACTCGTTGTTTTCACGTCCATGGGATCACTTATTAATCGAACTGTGTAGTTTGAGGCAAAAAGATCAAACGACATGAGGCAGTCAGCTCTGCAGGGAAGAGGATCCGCCTGAGCACTGCAACCGGGTAGACAGCTCAGCTGTAGATCGCTTTCATTGATGACAGTCCATCGTCGTCCATCAAACAATACGTATTCGCCAGATGTTCTATCACCGCCATAAAACGCTGGACGATTGCCAACAGTAACATTTTCTAGTCGTGAGTAAAAAGGAAAGGAAAACACAAGGCCCCTGGCCTCCAAGATATCGCAGTCGGCTTCGGGAGGTGCTGCGAGTTGAGACAGCTGGAAAATTCCAATTTTCTCCAAGACGCCCTCCTCGACAAGGTCATTGGGATCCTTTGCAAACCATGTCGCTGCCGAGTGGTATAGGAGGTCGTATGCGTCTACGCTAGTAGAACCAGCCTTAAACGATTTCAAGGTCCACTCTGTGCATGGCGCTTGCATATCATCTCCTACTGCAAAGACCCAATGTTCGCCTTCGCAGAAAAAGAAGGCACTTTCCTCCTTCCTCCAGTTCTTGGTGCATGTACTAACAGGAAGCTCTGAATAGATAATTGGGCCGGCATCAATATCACTCTGATCCGATCCAGATATAGTGCACCCAATGTATGTGCCACTAAGCGTTGGAAGCCAAGGAATGGCATTGTCATAAAGCTCTACATAAACTTCATTGATCCCAAAGATGCGGTTGTTTTGCCCAATACGGACGAAGACATAGCAGAGAATTAGGACCAAGGACACCAAGAACATTGGCCACTTTCGTAGCCATATTCGCTTGTCACGTGGGGTGTATCTAGCGTTCTTCACGTTTCTGGCAGTTTTCTTCAGGGGTGCTCCCAAAAAGCCGCGAAGAGACAGCAAGAACGCTGAGTCATCCAGCGCAGAGACGAACTCCATCGCTGAAAAGTCAAGCAGCAGGTCAACGACACTGGGTGACTGCATGATGATAACAAATGTGACAAAAATCCCATACACGCCAATGGTTGTCTGGGAGGCGGCAGCTATGTAATACTTCCAAGCCTTGACTCCCGGCACTTCCTGAATGTATCGGAAACTCTGAACAAAGAGGTCGACGCCCTGAAAAATGTTACTTTGGGTATAAACCGTGATAATAACGGCCATGAGCTAGAAGACGACACGCAATTGTTGCAAAAACAAAAGTTAGTTGTGCACAAAGCCATTGAAAAGAAGCATCATGGATGCACCAACCATACCTCTGCGGCCCTCGTGTAATTGTCGACATTTATTGGGAACTGGAAGATGTTGTCATGATCTTTGAAGTCGACGGTATTCTGTAGAGCGAGACTGTAAATTGTAACTTGAAGCACCAATATTGCAAGTGCCAACCAAAATGGCAAGCACAAGAAGTCTGGCGAGACTTTCCCAGTTTGACTGACGTCAATGTCAATCTCACTTTCCGCCGTCTTCCTTTCACAGAATGGGTATCTGGAGATTAAAAGGAAGGAAAAGGTATTGTTTGGGAAGGTGCTTACTTCGTCGAGGAATGAATCATCGTCATTTTCGTCTATGTCAAGAAATCTCCTGCCACCCATTTTCTTCAGCTTCGCACCAGTTTCGTCTATTTCCAGCTCTAGATCTCGAAGCTTCTTCGCTTGAGACTTTTGAATACGAGCTTCCAGAACTGCAAGCTGCTCTTGCAACTCGTCTACTATTATCTCATTTTGGAAAGAATCACTATCATCGCTCTCTTCCTCCTCCTCCTCGTTTTCCAATGCTTGAATTCTTGCCAGCACATCTGACGGGATGAAGGCGGCGGCTTCTTGTTGGCCATTCATTGGCATTCAGCATTCAGCTTCTTGCAAGTATGTTTCTAAAACAGGCTCTGGATTGTAGCCTGAAACAGGGTGCAAATGAGAGAGATGTCGACGGAGCTTCAAAGAAAAGTTCTATGGTATTGCTGCCTTCATTTTCTCTGTTTCATTTCTTCTGCTGTGGGATCAAGCCACCAGTTCATTTGAACGGTTTTTCTGACCACTTTTCCCACTTTCCAGCCATGCGTATACTCAAACGTAGACAGCAGCAACAGAGGACAGGACGCTAGCCTCTAGCTAGGCTAGGTCGGAGAGGTCGGAACAGAAAAGTGGGGAGTCGACAACGTCGACTCCAGATTCGCGCAGCGAATCGCGCCACATGACACACATGATGATGTGTCGTCATTGGCGAGAGACGAGAGAGAATTGAGTAACGGTCACGCAGGAGGCGATGCGGCGACTGTTGCTCACTTCTCTTGTGGACCGACAACAGTGACAGATAGCTTCAGCTAGCTTTCACTGTTTCCGTTTTTGCATCCCATCCCGCCTCACCCTGTGGGTGCAAAGGCTTCAGCCTTTGCACTGCAGGCAGATGGGACTCGGGACTGCTTCAGTCCCGAGCCCATCTCACACCACAACAAACCACGGAGCACGACTAGCAGGAAGGAACAGGACGACAGACAGCGAGCGGCGCCAGTTGGCTATCTTCGATAGTACTACATAGGGCGAGTTCTTCCGATTCTTCCAATCATTAATTCTTTGGATTGACTCTTCCGATTCCTTCTCCCATTCTTACTCTTGCCTCTTCAAGTGCGATTGACTCAGCCGATTCATTTGCTGATGACATCATTAACTTCGTTGAGATGGGACAGTGTTCAAAATGTAGTCACAACGGAGCCGATCAAGTTAAAGCGTACACTATCAGTTTCAAATGTATATCAAGAAATACAGATTCTTCCTTTTGATAGCATGTTGCAACAGTTGAACTCCAAGTTCGAAACTGTTGATAGGTTCCTCTACAGCTGAATCATGACTCAACAAATATTCCCATAGTGAGATGCAATCAATAGGGGTTACACGCATTCTATGTGTTCTGAGCAACCCTGCAATCAAAAATGCACTATAATATCTTAGTCAGTATCTTTGTATTTGTTCTCTACAATCTGAGAAAGGCTATCTCTTGTTTTTCCCAAAAACATTGCCCAAAAAGCCTCCAACACCCCGTTCCTTAACCTCGTTTTCCACTTCTTTTTTAACGTCCTTGCTAACGCCTACCACTTTTGAACCGATACCTAAACCGCGACCAACAGCACTCTTGATGCGTTTCGCAGGCATGGACAACACAGAACCCACTCCTTGCGCAAGCCCTATTTTCTTGTGACGTTCACTGAAGGACGAGATACCGGCAAGGGCGTGCAGCCGCATGGCACCGTTGGAACAAGCAGCAGCAGCCACCACTGGACGATTAAGGGATGGGCCCAAATCAATGTCCCAAGCTTGCGGGACGTTGGCTGAGAGCTCTTCGGTTTCTGTAATGTGCCATTCGTCAATAAACTCTAGCGGTGTGATTGCAGAGAGGCGGTGAATAGTCACACCACGGCCCGAACAAACGAGGACGGCAGTTCCGTCAGGAGTGCAGTACATCTTGTGGGGCCGTCCTCGCCAAGTTTCCAAAGGTTTTGAACCAATGGAGACGCCTTCCAACGAAAAGAGATGCAGTGTCGTAATACTGCGATTCCCCATGGGAGATGCGGCGCTATTGATCTTGGTTTCACAAACTGTTACCACAAAACCATGGACGCTAATGGCGATTGCGGGACACTTGGCAAACTTTGTTACGCCGTGGCATTCTTCAGGTAAATCAAGAGAATTTTGAGGTGGAGTAATGATGCGCATTAGATTCCCATTGCCAATCGAATGCAAGCATAAGCGGTCAGCCGAACAAGATGCAGCTATATTGATCGCAGCACTCAAGCCGACGGAATGAATAGGCGCCCCTCCATGGCCAGCGAGATGCACCCGAGGCCGCAACGGCAAATAATGACTTGACATGAAACGCCATATGGTTGCACGCCCATCGAAGCTGCCAACAATTGCGAGCTCCCCACCAACACCCCCATGCCCAGCAGCAGTTCCGATCGGATCAGTTGCGATGCAAGTGACTTGCGCAGAATGAACAGATTCCACAACAGCTTCGCCTCGCACTGAACCCTTGGCAGGGTCCACAAGTTGCATGGCAAGAGCACCTCTTCCGTCACCATCTGAGATAACAAGCAACACAGACCGACCAGCAAACAACGTTTTCGAAATGGCCACAGCAGGAGGTTCTTCCTGCCTAGTCTTATAAACTAGTCTCGGCACCGTGTGGAAGCGAGGCAACTCTCGTTGGGCAATGAAACAGCCATTGTCCAAAGGACCCGTCCCTGTTTCCGAAGGCTGTTCGGATTTCCAAGCCCAACGGAAGCAGTGGAACACCCCCCGAGCATCAACGGCAAGGCACCGATCAGTTCCTGCAAGTCTGACACTGATCAAAGGAGCGTGTGGTCCAGGTGGAGGGGCATCCAAATGAACCCAATGCGACAGTGGAGCAGAGAAAAAAGGTAGATACAAGGGGCGACCAAAAACTTGATTCATTGTCGATTCGCTGTTCTTTTCTTCGTCTGATTCATTGCGATCAGCTCCATGTGTGTAGGCACTAGTAACTTGGTAGAACGATACACGTTTGCTGAATTGAGGAATGCGACGTATATGAGGTCGCACAAAAAGCTGCATAGGGCATTGGCCAAAGTGAGCAATTTGGAGTTCTGTGGCCTGTCGCAAGGCGTCATCTTTGATTGCTGCAACATCGACAGATCCATAGTACGTGAGGTAAAAGAAAACGTTATTCGCTGCGATAGCTTCTGGGCCCTGCTGCTTGCGACCAAATATCAAATCGATCCAATCTGGCAGCATTTCAGAACAAATATCACTTTCCAAAGCATTTCGCAAGACTTCAACGAAGGTCTCCGGGGAGCCTTTAGCCCAAGGAGGCAAGACAACGTCCCCGAGAACTTCGCCCTCTTGTGAAGTGCCGAGCTTGAACTTGTTTCCATTCTTCAAGAAACCAGGATTGCAGTACCATTCCGGCGTAAGCTCCTTAACTTCTGCCGCGGACGTCCCTGTACACATTTCCCAAGTCCTTGGAACTGAAGAAAATAGACGATCAGCAACGTCAAAGTGGCCACCTTGAAGCTGCCTGTGCAGACTTGCATACGGGTGCATTCGGACAAGAAAATGAAGAACAACACCGGCCATGGTGGAGTAATGACTGCCATACATAAATGGCGGGATAGAAGGATCGGCGAACGTGTTGAATCGTTCAATAAAGTCATCAAGCCGATCGGGGTTGAGCGCTCCCATCGGTTTCCTCAAATCTCTGAAGTTGCTTGGGTCACAAAGATCAGGAATTTCTTCAGAGGTGTAGTTCGAGAGTACCCATGGCATGACAGGGTACTGACAAATGTCATTATAACTACGTCCTGCCAACATATTCAAATGAAGCAAATAATCAAAGTTGGTGATGCGCCCTTCCACCCATCCCATTGTCAGACGGCTCAGCTGCTCATGCAAGAACTGCGCACTTCGATCGGGCCATTGTTTGATAGCTTGAGGCGGAGCTCTTCTCATGATGGCAAACGCGGCTTCATCCCGGCGTGTCACGCCCTCATACCCTGGGCCAAGGTCGATAAAGAGGGACGTAGATGGCGAGAACAAGCCATACCCTCCAAAAGACGTTCCTCCTGAAGGTATGAAAAACATTTCGATTGAAGAGTCTCTCAAACGGTAACGGCGCAAATAGACGTGAGAGAGTTCTGATAGGTTCCAACGAATTGATTTGGGACGCAGCGCCGCTGCTTCTCGCTGCCTCCTTTCAATCTGTTGCTGGATACGTTCTTCAGCACCTGGGTCATCCTTGGAAGGGTCTTCACTCATGCGCTGCCGTTCTGCCTCCTCACGTACGGCCATCATCTCACCCTCGTAGAGACCGTCGCTATCAATGTCGTACTCGAGAATCAAATGTGTCGCAGTTAGCAGCAACGAGCATTTTCGGCTTCCTTCAGCTTTTACATGGAGGCAGTTTTCCAAATGCTTTTCGATCAAACCTGCCGCCGCCGAATGCATCAGACTCAGTGTCGAAGAAGAATTATCGGGTGGACTGGCAAAGGCACTAGCAGTCATACTGTAATGTGATGAGCCAATCTTGCTTTTGTCAAATGGTGCTGCGTCCTCTTCTGCCATAGTGGATGGGTCGGTTGTAGCTGTAGCGTCAGCACTGCTCGACGTTTCTGAAGTTTCATCATCATCTGGTTTTTCTTCTGGAGAAGTGGGAACTTCAAGCGGCATTTCGCCAAAGTCATCTTCTGAAGAGCCGCTTGGCATGACAAACTCCGGTGCTGCTTCTACGTCTACTTCCTTTTTTGTGATATCAACGATTTCCAGATGGCCGGACTTCAGCAGGGTTTTGGTGAATTCATCGATATCGAGGATTTCGCCTCCTTCGTCGTCTGTTCTGCTCTTCCTTGTCTCACGTCCCTCAGCACTATGATCGAGGTATTTAGGAATATACCGTCTGAATTGAGGATTGCAAGGTATAGTTACAAGCCGACTCCTCACATCTCTATTGCCATCCGCAATGCCCCGTTCCCAAACATCGTTCATGTTATCGACCTGAGAGATTTCAAGGTACCGAGCCCAAGAAAAGCGCTCTGCATAGGATGCAGCACTAGAACGATGGTTTGGTAGGAAGGACGTTGTGACCTCTGCCAGTCGAGACTTCTCCGCTGCTGCGAGTTCAATGAATGTTGACATTGCATCAGCGGCGTTTTCAGTGCCATGGAGCCTATACTTCCTGTCGTTGTCATCGTCTCGACTGTTCTTGGACAGCCCATCTGCATCTGGAGAGGAATCAAGACTGAAATCAAAAAGCTTCACCAGCTCAGATTCGGCCGCCTCAACGGCCGCAAATTCGTCCCATGCATCCAGAAAGGGTGTTAATGACTCCAATTGTTGCTGAAGCCTCTTTTTCGTATCAACCTCCTTCTCGACGAGCGTCGAAGAGTTGGGAATATTTTCCAGCGCATCACCGAGTCCTTCGTACCTACTCCATTTCATTCTTGGATGGTAATTCGCCGCAGTCTTGGAGCCAAGGCCTTCGTGAAAGAGAACAAAATCTTCGCCGCCTCCTTTTCCCCCTCTGGCCATAAAATCAACCTCTTCCAGAGCGTTCCGCGCTTTCCCAATGGCTCCACCCAGCATCATCCTCTCGACTGTTTGAGAGCCGGCTGCGGCATTTACTCGGGCAGCTTCTTCTTCCTCCTCGTATGCATCAAACAAAGCTGTTTCACGACGCCTACGTTCTCCCTCATAACGAACGCGCAATTCTTCCACAATAGTATTGAACAACGAGGTGCAAAGTTCCAAGCCATGCTTATCTTCCGCATTTTTATGGCTGATCATGGCTCTGCGAAGGGTTGCCAACGCATGAAGACCAACGTCACGGGAATTCGCGAATGACATTCCAACAATGGCAGCAGTGGCCGTCTCCTTCAATTCTTTGACGACATGGTCAAGAAGGCCGACAACGTTTTCGACTTCATAGACTGAAACAGGTTTGCTGTTGTGCTTTTGAGATTTCTGAGCAGATGGCTTTGGAATGTTAATCTGCAGCTTGGAATCCAGATTTCCGACACACTCGAGTATGCAACGCAAAGAAGGTTGCAGAACTGGCAGCAAAAGTTTGGATGCAGCTGGTGCAGAATCGCCTCTTCCTCTCAGTTCTTCTTCGGGGCTCTTTCCATGCTTGCTAGCGTCCATGGGTGGAGTTGGCAGAATCAGTTGACACCATCCCGTAGTATCGCGACCATATGTCAACACATTTAGAAGCGCACATAGAAGCAAGACTTGATCAGTAGTGTATGTTTTCCCTTCGCCCATGGGTATCATCAACAGCTCCCTCTCTTCAATTAGTAGGCACAGACGCGAAACAGCGGAGCTCAATCCAGATGACCAAACCTCCCATTGATAGTCTCGCTTAAGACACTTCACCAAAACCATGGCGCATAAGCGGCAGAGGACACTGTAGGCAGTCTTGTCAATCTTCGATTTCTCGTCCTTATTTTCGCAGGCATAACTCCTCGAGTCTTCAAGAGTAAGCAAAACACTCCTCCAGAGCAGTGTAGAAGCTTCGCCACCACCTGATCGCATCGCATTGCTCATAAGTTCTGAAATTGCAGTCAGTACGCCTTTTTGGCAAGCCTGTAGATATTCCGATGTGTTTGCCTCGTCGTCAATATGAACTCCGCCTTCGCTTAGGAAGCTTTCGCTTACAGTAGAAGACACTTCTACCCAAGTTCCATCATCGGCTCTCTTTTGGACCATTGCGGGGACCTTCAAAATGCTCACTGCGGACTCTGCAGAGTTGGTGCGCAGTTTGATGTGATTCTCTAGAATAATTGCCACGACAAGCAAGTGCGGGACATAGCTCTTTGCCGCCTGCACGGCTGTGGAATCCACAAGTCGAGACTGTTTCTTGTTACGTGAACCTCCAACAGCCGAGTGAGTCATCCCACCGAAGACGCGATAAAAGGATCCACCGACTGCGGTGATGAGCTCTACCAGCATATCAAGACCCTTCTGGTCGATTTCTAATTTTTCCTTGTTGTTGACAACATCGGAAGGATGCGAAACCAGTGAAACTACCAGGCCTGGCAACAGTGGCATCATCACTTGCAATCGATCCGCTAAGAGATCCGTGTAAGACCATTCATTCCTTCTGGACATGGCCGCAACTGTCAAGGCCATCGCCGGTGGGGGCATAAAGAGGTTTGAGATAGCCAGCTTGTCTGCATCATGCAGTGCTCCTTGCAAAGATCCAGCCAAGGACGAAGCCAGCAAGAGCGAGCCCAACGACTTGGATGCAATCACGCCTTCAGGGCCAGCAATTGTTGCAACCCAGGCAAAGGTAACGAGCCCTAATCGCCAGTGAAGTTCCCATGAGAGTGGCAAATTGCTTTGCTCCAAACTCATGGTCCGTTCACCACAGAATACGGTGCGACTGAGAAGCATTGGTGCCACAACTTCGTGAAATTGTCCAATCATAAGATTGCGACCCAGCCGATTCGCCATTTGACATTTGTGGTCATCGTCGACCGTTTTGGACCGAGGCGCATTTTCCGCACCAGGGACAATTTCACACCACTGTAACAATCCCATCAGGGCCGTAAAAATGACATGGGCCCCCACACTGCCGAGAGGACAGTCTGACAAGGCACCCATGCAAGCAATAATGTCATGCTCACCTTGTGAAATAGACCTCATATTGCTCAGACTGGACAAGAGCATGGCTTGCAAGAGATCGGCGCAAGCATTGCCAATTCGTTCTAATGCAGCTTTGTCTTTGTCATCGACTGTAATATTGGCACGTTTGTTTTGCAGCGGATGTTTCAAGGTATCCAGAAAGAATTGGACGGATATCTGACTTCTGAGAATGTACCCTGCAGTCACACAGGATCCTCCATATCGAGCAGCTACTGCTTCCAACACAATGGACGCTGCTTCCAAGTCTCTCCCCCATAGTTCCCAGTCCAATCCAATCCCAAAGAGAGCCGTCAAGGCGAGGTCAGAAGTGCGTTTAATCTGAAAGCTGGGATCCAAATCCTCCAAAAAGTTGGAACGTGGCCCGCAACAAGCATCGATCAACTTTGCCATTTCTCTTGCGACAGCAAGAGGGATTTTGGTGGGTGACACGGGCATGCTGCTCATAATGGTCTTCATTTTGGTCCCCTGCGCATGCGCCTTGACGAAGTCACTGTAGGTTTGGAATTGATCGACATTCAGATATTCTGCACGCACCAAAGACTGCCTCAGAGCACATCCTAAGACGTGCAACGATCCATTTTGGAGCAATTGCTCTTCCCATCGTCCACCTCCTGCCCGGATGGCACTGGTCAACACCTCAATGAGTTTGGCAGCAAACTCTGCTTGATTCGTGTACAAATCAAACAGGTGTCGTAAGGAGTTTGTCAGCAGTGTCAATTGCAATTCCATGGCAGTACCTGGTGGCGGCAAGGCCAGGAAGAAAGGCAGGATCAGTTGACAATCCAGAGCTTGCCCTTCCAATAACAGTGAAAAGTACTTGGTACAGTTGAACATTTGAGTGTCCACATTGGTTGTATCTGGACTCTTCAATAGATACTCGCTGAGGTTGTGATGAATCGTACATGCTCCCAAGATAGTGAGAGAGACAGGATCGTCATTATCTCCCATTTCGATCATGCTGCGGGGCCCCTGTGGATTGGGCGCCGTCGGTTGAATGAGTCCGACGCGAGGAGCACTGTGCGTCGTTCCCCGTTTCAAGGGCATGCCCAGGACGATGCGTTGGACACGATTGCTCGTTTGTCGTCCCAATATGCGAGCATCAATGGCCGATCCCCAAAGAACGCACGAGGCGGATAATTGTTGAACCGTCAATGCTTGTCCATGGACGACCAGTGGAATTCCCACATTTGGTCCCTCCAGGCTACTTCCCTTGGTCCAGTTGGCCAACGGTGGAAGGCTTGGAAGATGCCCTCCATTTAACAGGGACATCGCGGGGCCTGCTTGTGCGAGAATGGCTTGAACGGTCGGTCCAAAGGTTTCACAGGAGAGACAGTAGGATGCTATATGGAGTTCCAACTTGTGTCTTGTAAATTTCTGATTTCGTAGCTCGCTGGCTGTCTTTTGTGCATCCGGTTTGGAGTCTTCTATGTGCATGACGCCTCCCTGACAGGCACTCTTGAACAAAGTATTGAAATTCATGACGGGAGTACGGTCCAAGACTGGGTAGGTTAATTCTCCAGAGCCACAGACACGTCCATTGACACAGAGTGTCCAGTGAGGTCGTTTCAGATAGGGAAAGACATGGCTAATGCCGACTAGGGCCCATTCATTCTCCCACAGTTCCAGAGGCGCCATGACGATAGAAGATATCGGTTCGCCTTGTTCCTCCTGCAGAGATCCATGCGCACGACTCGGCAGAGAGAACGCAGTGACATGCGTCATGACTTTTCGGCGTTTCGAAGTCGTGCCCTTGGTTGTGGTTTCGGTATCTATACATCTCCACTCGCCGAGCGTCACACAGACTCCTTGGGCAGCGGAATCATCTGGATGTGTCGCGAATCGGTAGAGCACGCGAGGTGAAGTGTTGGATCGATTGGTGGTATGATCAATGATCGTTTCACCGTCCTTGTCTTCGGGAGCTGTGAGTGGTTCTCCGACTACTGGACGGACCCAGAGGAGGATTGTGTAGGCTTTGCGAAAGTTCGCATTCCACTCCAAGACTGGCCATTGACCTTCGCATTTCTCATCGGAAGACATGCACAAGTAGCCATCGACTTCTTCGATAGAGGACTGCAACTGGGCCGCAGTTTTTACTTTTCGTTCCGCGTTGACATCTGGATTCGTCCAGCTGGATACTTGTTGAAACAAGTGCTGAGAGACAGACACTTCTTCAAACTCATCCATCTTTGGCTCTCTTCCCTCTATTCCGTGATGAGGTTGTGCATGCAATGTTCACCTGTATCCCATCGTCACCTGACAACACACGATCGTTCTCCGGCGGGATTCCACCAGTCCAGCATTGACGAGAAGAGGGAGGCATTGGAGCGGATTTTGTGCGTATGTAGACATCTACAGCAAGAAAGGTACGTATGATGTTTGAGTGTATTGTGTACCAAACAAAGATCTATCTGAAATGGCGCTTTTCTAGAGCCAAAAGTCATTGCACCAACTAGGAGTCGAGTTGCTCCACTGGCCTATACTATTTGGGGTTGTTCATCACATTGTCCTCTGCCAATTGGGGTTGTACATTGTACATCAACTTTTATTCCCAAACCTCAAACGGACAATGCCTTCAGAAAGAGTTTCAAAACCATGCCTGAGCCAAAGAGAAGATCCCGAGACTACACCGTTGCTTTGAGAATGACCGTTTGTATTTTTCTAGTAAGAGGAGTTTCATCAGTTTTTCAGAGCTGTCATATCATACTATAGTGTCTAGTATACAATTGCTTTCTTCATTCTTTCCAAAAATAACATAGCCTACCTCTTTCTGCTGGCAAGGCCAATAGCAACAGCTCCAATCGCCATGGCAGCGGACGATGCGCCTACCAAAAATGCCTTTTTCTTCTTTTTCTTGTTGCTGTCTTCCAGTTCACTAGGATGGGGGGAACTGCCAAACCCTTGCATCTTTCTCATTGGCTGTTGCTGCTCTTCTGTTTCTTCTTCCTTTCGTTCTGGCAGCTCCGTCGGTTCCGGTGTCCCGGCAATTCGAGCTTGTAAGACTTGCCGATACAATTCGGCCGCCGGAGATTGGTATTTTTCTCGTATAGTACTCGCCAGCGAGGTCGGGGCATCGACCACAACGTCGTATTTCGCCAAAAAGTCATTGCAATTTTGATTGCCACCATGTCGCATCGCTTCCAAATGATTCTCCGGAAAGGAATCCATTTGTACGGACCGAACAAATGAAATATGAGATCCCAAAGAACTGTAGAAAATAGTAGTTTATAGATACAGCAAGAACAAGAAAATGAGTGTCCGATAGGAAAAAGTAGTCTTGGTTTTTCACAAGTGTTTGTGTTGGATAAGCGTACCGGTGCACTCCGGAACATTCCAGACACATTAGAATGCCATAGCTAACCGATGCCCACCGCGGTCTCGGTTTGCTACAATCAACGCAGGCATTGTTACCAGGGAGTTTCTCAATGACCGCAAGGTCTTGTTTTGCCATGGCCGAACTCATGGTCGAAAGATGTAAGTTTTGCGGTTTTTTGCCAACGACGTCTGCAACGACAACGATCAATAAATACGACTCTTCTCCTCTCTCTCCCTCGTCTTTTCACTCCCTCTCGTGTCGGGTCTGTGGTGTATGGGTTTCGAAACGCCAAGGCAAGAGTTGTGCTATTTCATTCGGAATCTTTTACACTCCCAAGAGGGATCACGTATCACATCCCTTTTCGATTCAATCGATTGATTCAACTTCCAGCACACCCAACGACTCCCTTGACTAGCAGATGGAGGACAAACTTCACTGATTGTGTACATTGGCTACGATAGCCAACGCAATGACGCAGCCACCTCACAAATTTGAAGTCACACCTTGGCGTGTGTCCTTTGATTCGCCAATTGATGAAATTCAACCTGTCTTGGTTTTCTGTGTCTTGCACTTTTTCTGGTTGTTGTCATTTCTCTCCTTCCGCGGAACCAACAAGCAAGATAGTCGGCTTCACAAACATTGAAAAGTTCACACATACACAAACAAAAAAAGATGGTTGGTAGTACATATCAAAAATCCTTGATCTTTGTCGTTGCCGCCGGTTCGACCAATGCATTCGTTCCAACTCAATTGGCCACATTACAACAAAGAAGTAGGACTTTGGTGAAACCAATCCAAGCTTCCGTCCTGGAGCAGCCAACAGCATCCAACGCCACCTACACCGATGTTGGATCACCGACTGCTTGGGATTGCGATGAGGATGTGATAGAATGCAAGGAGGTACCTGCCTGTAATGAGAATGAATGTCGCACTACGTTGGATGTTCGAATTCATGGGGATTGGTATGATTTGTCAGGTGAGTCAGAGGTGCAAAAATCTAACGGAGTTCCACTGTGCTGGTGTTCGTCTTGGTAGTCGATGATCATTACAACATTATGTAATATCTTGCGATACGCTAATTCAAAGTCTTTTTCTTTATCAGGTTGGAGAAAGGCCCATCCTGCTGGCGAACATTGGATTGATTGGTACGACGGTCGGGATGCTACTGAAGTTATGGATGCTTTTCACTCTGAAAAGGCACGTCAAATGTACAAACGTCTACCAAAGTCCAAAGAAGCCACGGTGCAGGCATTGGAACAGACGACGGAACCAGATTCCTCCACACAAATTGCCTTTCGAAAGCTTCGGGCTGAATTGGAAGAAGACGGATGGTGGGAACGTGATATGGCTCACGAAGCGAAACTTCTTGGGATCTGGGGATCACTAGTTCTAGGAGCCGCAGCAACCGCTAGCTCTATTCCACTGGTATCCACATTCCTTCTGGGATTGTCTATGACAGCTGCTGGTTGGTTGGGCCATGACTATGCACACGGAGTTGACAACTTTGCCACCAAATTGAGAAATTTCGCTGGTTTTGCAGCAGGATTACATCCAACCTGGTGGTCTGATAAGCATAACAAGCACCATGCCCTAAGTAAGTCACATCAATGATACGAGTCATCTGCAGACAAATGATTGGAAGCGGTCTAACACGAAATTACTTAGCAAATGAAATGGGGGTTGATGAGGACATTGCTACCGACCCATTCCTATACCAATGGGCACCTGATCCAGAGAACGATTCGCCCTTGCGGAAAATCCAGCACTTAATCTTCTACATCCCATTCTCCTTCCTATTTGCTCTTTGGAGATTCGATTCGATGAAAGTTGCCGTTGATTCGGTGGAGAGCAAGCGGCCGGGAGCCAAAGGCGAGCTCTACTCGCTATTGATCCATTACTTGGTAATGCTGTCAGTTTTCCCTGTGAGCGTCTGGGTCCCCGCTATCTTTATGAGTGGTCTCGTTTCTGCCTTGATTGTGACACCAACACATCAATCCGAGGAAATGTTTGAGGATTATCAACCTGATTGGGTTACCGCCCAATTTCAGTCCACTCGAAACGCTGTCACTACCAACCCATTCTCCGAATGGATCTGGGGTGGTATGCAGTACCAGCTGGAGCACCATTTATTCCCATCCATGCCCCGCGCCTATTATCCTCTTCTCCGAGAAAGGCTGATCAAGTTTGCTGAAGAAAATCAAATCCCTGGGGGATATCGCGAGACTGGAGAATTCCAGATTTTGAAGATGAATTGGGATCTCTACAGAAAAGTCGCTGAAGCAGATCCAGTTCCAGGGGCTCCGGCAACACGAGGACGGCCAGGCCAACAAGGGGCAATTGAAACCTCCAATAGCCCTGCCAACTCTTTGAATGTTGTAAAATAAGCTAGAATGGAACACACTGATGGCTTCCATATACTTTTTTAAGGGACATGTTTGGCTGATATTCAGCCAAGCAAAATTTCTGATCCGAAAAGAATCAATGAACTATTTGTCTGCTCTGGAACGTCGTCTGTACGTCGACTTACAATTTGTGTCCACGCTCTTTAAAAGCAAAATATTAGAAGGTGTCCCATTAGAAAGAGGTCTAAGAGTCTATCCACCTCGCCCCCTGATTACAATACAGTGAAACTTCCGTTGCTTTCAGCACGCAACTGCCTGTCCGTTTTGCAAGTCGTACAATGTATCTTCAAGCGCCAAATTTCGTTCGGAATAGATCATACGAAGTAGTTCTTGCCTCAGCTCATCTGCTTGGCAAGGAAGTGGTTTTAGCATAAAGAAGTCAGCCCCAGCTTTGAAAAAGCCTATTTCAACATCATTTGCAGACAAACCACATATTCGTGATGAAACTCCTTTCGCTCGGAGGGCTCGTGTGGTTTCAGTACCAAGCAACTGTTTTTCGACACTAGCCATGTATTGATCGATGAAAATAAGGTCGAAATCCTGCTTCTCCACCATTTCGATTGCTGTTTCTCCACTTGGTGCGTCCTTCACAGTCCAGGTCTTTGCAATTTTTTTGACTGAACGGGTGAACAACTTTCGCAAGATTAAATCGTCATCAACGAACAAGACGCTGTAAGTTTCGGGCAGCACTTTATCTTGTGCCCGCTCTTCCGCGAGTGACAGCTCTTTTTCGAGCATGAATCTCAGACTACTGCTAATTTCCTCCCTGGTATTTATATATGCTTCAATATCCTCACGAGTCATGGGTGCCGTCTTCGTGTCGACGACG
This sequence comes from Cylindrotheca fusiformis, assembly GCA_019693525.1. Lineage (NCBI taxonomy): Eukaryota > Bacillariophyta > Bacillariophyceae > Bacillariales > Bacillariaceae > Cylindrotheca > Cylindrotheca fusiformis. Next base: position 3,323 of record JAAMXS010003473.1, on the reverse strand, counting down.
AATCTGGCGCCCGGCAATCCATCAACCCCACTATTGAAAGTCTCATCAAGATATATGTCACCATCTAAGAGATCAATCATATTCTTGCACAAGCACAGTCCTATTCCCGTTCCTTGGTTGAGGTCTTCCAGACTCTCTTGGAACTTCGAAAACAGGTGTTTCCGCATTGCAATGGGGATACCTGGACCTGAATCTTCCACTATAACTTTCACAAATCCATTTTCAACTTTCGCCGACAGTTTGATATATCCTTTGGTTACGACCTTTGTAGAGCTTCTTCCCAAGTTTAGAACAATTTGCTTCATTCGCAGAGGGTCTGTCTCGATTATTAAGCCTTCAGGGCAGTCCGTCACAATCTTAATATCCGAATCGCTAGCGTACAGCATTGCAGCAACTGCTTGCAGCAGATCGCGTGAAACATCCATAGGCTCCTTTACAATTTTTATTTTCCCTGATTTCGCGCGATGGAAATCAAGCATACTTCGAAGAAGGTCATTCATGAACCTCAGGCTCGAATCAATAATTCCAACATCTTCTTCAACATCTTTCACTTTCAATGTCTTTCCCCCGATCATTGCGCTCTTCACAAATGTCAGAGCGGACATTGCAGCTGACAATGGATTGCGTACTTCATGAGCGATATAATCATTTAACTCCTGCTCCATTTCCGCTGCTTCTTGGGCACTTGCAAGTACCATAGCAGCCTTTTCAGCATCATTCTTTTGCTTCATGTCATTCATAGCTCTTGTACGTTTCATATCAGTGAATATCCAAAGTGCCATAAAGCAGGACGCCACCACTATAAAGATGGATCCAACAATGCTAGGCACGACGTTTGGTTTAAAAGTTTCATCCGTGGCTTGAACAATGATCGTCCATTGAATCGTTGATGTTTGTACCGTAAACTCTTGAGTAAGCGCAGAATCGGCGTCGGGGCCACCTGATTCATCCAGAAACGAGACACGGGTTTTGTTGTTTTCTCCATTGCGAGGTTTTAGGTCAGCAGCGATGGCAAAAGTCGGCTCTGGATCTTCATCGGTGGAAAAATAGAAGATAGCCCTCATTGCCTCAGGCAAAACCGCTGTTGCACGTCGCACTAGTTCTTTCACTCGGAAAGAAAGAATGGCTAGATCACTAGGCTCAGCATTTGGACGACTTGGCAAAGGGATTCCAGGATTAATCAACATAAGGAGCTTGTCAGAGGGGCCTGTTGTTGGGATTTCTGGAGCCCAAAAAGGTCTGGTTGCAGTGGTTTGGTGAGTCCTAAGAGCCCTATCGATTTCATCCCGCATGGATGGAACAGAATACAGATCAAAATCGATCAAATTCACATCGAGCGGTTCTGTAAAGTGAGCGGGGTAGTAAAAATCGTGCTCCGATCGGTATTGTACTGATGCCCCTATTTCCGTAGTGGGATCTGGTTCGTATCCGATGATTCCATTATAGGTGATGCTCTCGTTAAAAAAGGTGCTCTCGTTGAAAAATTCCCGCGCTTGTGACTCAAGCTGCTCCCGACCAGCGGGAAGAACTCTTGGGCACCATGTAATAGACTGATCGCATAGAGGAAGAAATGACTTAGACAGTTGAGACCTCTAGAATCCATGCTCAAATTCACACAATCAACATACCCTTACAGCTAGGTTCACCGTCAAGTATGCGTATATGTCTCGAAAGTCAGAGCGATTGATGGGCTGGTTCTCACAGGCTTGATAGAGCCACAGACTAGCTGTTTCATAGTCATTCCACGCTAGCTGAAACTCTGCAGAAAGTTCTCGTGCCACAAGTGCAAATCTTCTATCTTGAGCTCGGTTAGCTGCGGAGATCCCAAAGCCTGCAAATAAACCAGCCGCAAGGAGGCCGAAAACAACAACAGCTGTAGTGACAATAGCAGATCGATTCCAATTATGTTTCCGCAGGGCAATCGTATTAATTGAACTAACTGAAGAATCATCCTCATCCTCATACTTTCGCAACATCAAATCTGTCTCCTCATATCCATTTCCGTTTACTATGTCTTGTCCAAATTCGACATCAACAGGCTGATTTGGAGCCATGCTGCTGTGTTTAGCTTGTTCTATTCGTAGAGCTTTAGTATCAGGGTGGATCGAGCGCATCCTTGACTCCTGCGTTTAGCCCTTTCTTTGTTGTTCCTGAACTGCTGTTGGAGTCGAAGGGAAAATTCACTCGAACAAAGTCTTCGAAAGGATGCTAGAGCACATATGGGACGTTTTATGAGACATAGCTCTTTCACTCTCTTCATGACTTTTAACGGATTCCTAAGTGTCGCTAGAAGAACTTATCTTCTTTACAAAAATAGCAGTACAAATCCTATGCAACTGCGAATCTACGATCTAGGATTTCCTTCCTACCAGTGCATCCCTAAAGAAAAGAGGTCTTTTAAAAAACCATCGAAACAAGCGCTACGAAGCAACGGGTAGCCACATATATGTGAGTTCGGATCATTATGTAAAGAGGGACATCAGTACCAATATTCGAACGCACACCAAAGTTCGATTGCCCAGAAACAGTTTTTCAACTATAAGTGTGCAGCGCAGCAGCAGTGGGTTTCAAAGAAGAATGGTCCTATTGCAAATACATGGAAAAACAGTAAAGTATAATAAAAATCGCTCCACCATTTGTAACCCGAACGCAATCGACCTTTTGTCACTCCAAGTTCGTGCACACAGAGACAGGTTGTCCTAAAAAGAACTCTTGAAGTCCGCTATTGGAGGCATCAGACAGAGAGCAATAACTGTTCCTCGAAAACATTCTGGATTGCTGGCCTTTTCGTCGTGTTGCCACTATGGCGCTTCAGAAGAGTGAAAAAGCAAGTGCAGAATTCAACACGACAACATTTATTAAAAAAGAGTTATGCCCATACTCGACAGGCTCAGCAAAGGTTCTCAAACGTAGACAGCAGCAACAGAGGACAGGACGCTAGCCTCTAGCTAGGCTAGGTCGGAGAGGTCGGAACAGAAAAGTGGGGAGTCGACACCGTCGACTCCTGCAAGGATTCGCGCACGCGAATCGCGCCACATGACACACATGATGATGTGTCGTCATTGGCGAGAGAGGAGAGAGAATTGAGCAACGGTCACGCAGGAGGCGATGCAGTGACTGTTGCTCACTTCTCTTGTGGACCGACAACAGTGACAGATAGCTTCAGCTAGCTTTCACTGTTTCCGTTTTTGCTGTCTTTTTCTTTGCTTCTCTGCCACTGTCGGCCTGTCCTTTGGACCGCCAACAGCCCTTCCGCTCTGCGTTTTTTTTTCCTGCCTCTGCTGCCCGCTCGTTTCCTTTTCAACGCTTGTTGCTTTCGCCAT
>JAAMXS010003465.1:0-11307 GCA_019693525.1 Cylindrotheca fusiformis | reverse complement strand
ACAGGGAAGGCAGGGCAGACTCTGATCCAAGTAAGAACTGGTACAAGGGAGAGATTGGATTCTTTGATTTCTATGTCATTCCGTTGGCCAGGAAACTTCAAAGTTGCGGCGTGTTTGGGGTGTCATCCCACGAGTATTTGAACTACGCCATCGCAAATCGGGAAGAATGGATTCGCGAAGGTGAAGCACTTGTCCAACACTATGTTGTCAAGTTCAAAGAACAAAAGGCGCATCTGGTTGCCCCTCCTGAACAGTTTCTGTCCAAATCATTGCGCCATTTGAGTCCATAAACCTTAAGAGTAAATTCTGGAATACATTGTAGTGACTCAGGAATGAAATTTCACTTCTAGACACCATGAATATGACGATGTTTCCCTATTCGACGAGATCATACAATGCGATGATGATGGTGCAATAAGAATTCTCTTCATTGTTTGGGTCAGTCATCATAATCCTGGTCTGGCACGCGGTATTCTTGCCATCCGCGTTGGACAAGAGCGTGTCTGGTAGGATGTTCAGTCTGCCTGCACCCAATAGGTATCAAAGTAGTGCTACTACTGGTGACTCCTTTGACTGCCATTGGACGGTCGTTCTCTCGTACGTATTCAGAGGTTGTTTTGTTTCACGTTCCACACAACCGAGCAGAAGCAGAAGCGAACTACAGGAACGGATACACCTGCTGGTGGCACAGTTGATGCGTCAGTTGTCGTCTTATCCGAGATGAAAATACCTATTTTAGCTCAGATTGCTCTTGCCTTTCTCAACTGAGCTCGCAAGTCTTCCGTAGAAGATGATCAAGGACAAATTGGAAAATCGATGGAATGGAGCGAATTTTTATTCGTTAGCGAAGATCTTTCACAGCTCGTCCAAAACAATGAATTGGCCGTTGGAGCAGGTCTAGGTTTTGCCAACCGGCGATGATGGCTCTCGATTTGGTTAATGTCTTCCATAGGGATGCGGGCACAAGTAGAAACCAAGAATTCGTTGCTGCCATTGTAGCAGGTCGAGATCATGACCAAGAGGCCATGGCGGAACAGATCGCTTATTTATGGCTTCCCTCCAGTGGACATGTATTCCTCCATCAGCTGTCCCTTTTTGTTGACTTGTTAAGAGATTTGTATCAGAAGGTGTTGAGTATGAATTATGGAACTGGAGGAATCGACAAGGAATGGAATCCGAGCCCTGCTGGATTGAAAGACCAGAATGACTTCCGTATATTCCATTTTTATCAACGGTCAATACGTTGATGGGTGCTATGATGGACCATGTTATTTACCATCTAATATTGGAAGAGACGAATTGCATAAGACCCACCTCCTCAGCCTATTGTTTCATTGACGTGACAGATTGCTTTGCTGCAGCCTTGATATCGACCAATACCCAGCTGATTCCATACTATTCTTCTTGACAACATAGGAAATTGGACGAATGGATTGCCAGACAAGCAAGAAAATGGAATACGAGCCTTGTTGAGTCCACAGACAAGATGAGATCTGTCATGCTGGACCATGGGTGTTGCCACCGGCAGAGTCTGACCATTTGAAAAAATAGTGTATTCCTACCTTCTCGCACTTATTGCTGTTGCAATTGACGGGGAAGATCACATTTGCTGCAACCTGATTCCTTTCGGTGCGCAAGATGAGTCTTTCTCCTCTTCAACCTGACGCCACAACAGTTCAGTAGAGTGGATTCAACGCTTTCAGGGGAATATGGAGTGCTCATTTCATGGCATTCATGATGTTGTTGGTGCTTCACACCACTCATTTCGTCTCTGTCGACACCTTTCCCGTGTCTTTGCATTTGGTGATGTTGCCAAGAAATCGAACACCAGCAACCTTTCCACATCATGTATGATACCCTAGAGGCATTCCTGACGGACTCCCAGCAACGGTTGCGAGCGAAACATCAAGGCTTGTTATGTCAGACCCATCTGGATGCGGTGAACAATGCCGGGAATGACAAGGCGCCATACAAACTACACCTATAACTTCGTTGTTTCGCCGACCTTAAGCAATTTGTAGTACTCTTTGAAACTTCTCCGTACATACCTACACTTCTGGAGAGCATCTTCCTCCAGGTCAATTTTTTCTAGCTTCTTGAGGGTGCCTTCTCGCTTAGGTTAGTGTGGTGTTTTTTAACTTCTTGATGAGATCCTCTCTGTCCTCGGTGGCGTGGCTTTGACGGCTTCCAACCTCCCGTACATCTTGACGCAACACTGTCGTCGCTGATATATAAAGAGGTGTACTTTTGCTGTTGGTAATATCGATGAATGTGTCTTGGACAAAAATAGTCATCCGCGCCAGTCTTGGGCCATGGGTTCGTGCTTTTGCTTGCTATAGCTAGCCTAGATCAGCTTCAAGCCTGCGCTGTGCTCGTAAGGAAAAATCTTTCGACCCCAGTTTTTTAAACAACAACTCTTCTTTGAGATCAGGGGGAGTCATTTCTGTGACGTCACCATGGGACCAAAAAGCTGCTGTATCTTATCTCTTATGATTATTTCCTGATGGATTGCGAAATGAAACTTTTCGCAGTCATAGGAATCTTGCTTAGTGTTCGTTCGATGCATGTAATGCAAATGACTCGACGCAACCCCACCCAATAATAGCAACAAGAACAGCGAAAGACAATCATAGGTTTTCCGGAGTAATTTAGCATTCAACAAATGAAAGCAAACTGATAGGGCTTATTCCACGAAATCCCGTCATAACTTCTGGACAAGGGCAAGAACACAAAAACAGTTTCTTGCTAGCTAATCGATACTATTCCGATTTTCAGCAACTGCAATCAACATGCCGTACTATTCATCAACAGAAGATGATCAGCGAAGTGCAGCTTCCACAAAGAGTCAAGTCACCCAGCAATCGAGCCACAGCTCCAGTACTGGCCATGATGACATCCCACAGAATCTCTATACTCCTCCCGTCGTAGGAAAGCGAGAGGAAACCAATGTTCTAAGAGCCAGAGGCCTGGTGGCCCTAATCCTTCTGGTGGCAGTGACTGGGGTGGCAACAGCTGCAAACCTGCTTGTCAAACATCAGGAACAGAGGGATTTCGAAAATCAGGTAGGCCTTGCCATAGTGAGCGCTTCTACTCTCATCTCGTTCTCAACCATGCTTCTAGTTTAAAGCTTACGCCACTCAGATCATGACTGTCGCTCAGTCCAAGGCCAATCAGTTCTTTGACGCTTTGGATTCCTTTGCCTCTTCGATCGGCGCACAAGCGGCTGCTGAACATACTTTCCGAAATACCAGTTGGCCATTCTACAGGGTACCGGAATGGTCTGTGCAAGCTGAAAAGCTTGCACAGCTATCCGGTGTCGAACATCCCATTGTAGGAATGTCTCCTATAGTCCAAGAAAACGAAAGGGACCAATGGAACAGCTTTGCTGCACAGCAAAACCCTGTTTGGTATCAAGAGTCAATCGAGCATGAAGGATACACAGAATTGACACGAGAAGAACTTCTCCAGCGGACAATTCCATTTCTTCATTTCTATAATCCTGAGAACGACTTTCAGCCGACGCCAGTCAGCCGACCAGGTGAATCCATTGCGTACTTTCAGACATATCCCATCGGATTAGTCCAAGGAGTTCCAGTAATGATGACTAACATGGACATTCTCATTACGTCAAAGCAAACCGAAGAACTCTACCACATTACGAAGGCAACTCGAAGGCCCACCATTGGCTTCACTCAGATAGATGTCGACCTTGAAACGACAGTCCCAGGGAGCCAGATCGTACAGCCAATATTCCATGGAGCTGACACAAAGGCAGAGGATAGGAAAATCGTTGCCATCACCGGTATCCGTCTTCAGTGGTTGGACTATTTCAAAAACCTTTTGGCCGAGGGTGAAGAAGGCATAGTTGTCGTCATAGAGAGCGCATGTCCCAAATTGACTCATGTCGGAGGCCTTTATGACAGATGGACCGTCACAGAGTCAGACCGGAACATCATCACGTATCAGGTGGATGGCCCGCATGCAGTCTTCTTGGGAGAGAATGACTTACATGATCCCAACTATGACGCTTTGGTTGTGAGTGAACCGTTTGTCGACCTTCACATCGATCAATCGCAACTACCAGAAGGAAGCTGTGTTCCTGTTTTGACCCTCCATGTGTACCCCTCGGCGGAACTTGAGGATTCCTTCAAAACGAACAATGACATTATCTACACAGTCGTGGTCATTGTCATCTTTGCATTCACAAGCATCGTGTTTCTGCTCTACGACTACTCCGTCGGTAGACGACAGAGAACAGTTATGGACAGAATTGCCAAGCAAGACAGGATCGTGTCCGACGTCTTCCCCACCGCAATTCGAGATCGACTCTTCGACAACCGGGCAAAGAACAGAATGAACGCCAATGATGTTCAGGACGACGATGGGCCTTTGGGTCTCGACGAGGCCTTCTATGGTACATCGAATGTCACTGGATCTGCTCCACTAGCCGATCTGTTCCCCAGCGTAACTGTCGTCTTTGCCGACCTAGTTGGCTTCACGGCTTGGTCTTCTGCTCGAGAACCACACCAGGTCTTCATCCTCCTGGAGACCATCTATGGTGCTTTTGATAAACTCGCCTACCGTCACGGTGTTTTCAAGGTTGAGACGGTGGGGGATTGTTACGTTGCTGCTGCAGGGTTGCCAGAACCCACTGACGACCACCCTGTTGTTGCTTGCAAATTTGCTCGAGACTGTCTAAAGAAAATGAAGGACGTGACTCTCAAGCTAGAGGTTTCCTTGGGACCCGACACATCCGACTTGGACCTGAGAACTGGAATTCATAGGTAAGGACAAGAGGCAGATGTGCAATTCTACAAAGACGTTTTCACTTATACGCACTTTCTCCCTTCTCCCAGTGGCCAAGTCACAGCTGGAGTTCTCCGTGGGCAACGAAGTCGCTTCCAACTCTTTGGTGATACAATGAACACAACCGCTCGAATGGAAAGCAGTAGTGAACGATGCCGTATTCAACTATCTCAAGTCACTGCAGACTTGCTCAAGGAAGCAGGGCTCACCAGATGGATCATTCCCCGGAGCACCAAGATGTTTGTCAAGGGAAAGGGGGAAATGCAAACCTACTGGCTGCGCAAGAGCAGGAGAACAAACAATCCTAAAGCTACCGAACTGAACTCGGAAATGGAGACTCTCGAGGAAGGGGCTGGTTCGGAAGAGAGTTCAGAAAGAGCTCAGGAGGAAGATAATGATTTCCTTGGCATCGAGGGAATGAACAAGGCTGAGCGTTTGGTCGAGTGGAACGTTGAGGTCTTAACTTCACTTCTGGAACAGATCGTTGCCTCCCGAGATGGCGTTATGGACCAAATCGTGACCCTCTCTGACGCCGAGAAGAGCATTGGGACGGGTGGGAAAACTGTCCTTGAAGAGTTTACTCCAATCATTCAGTTGAAACGGTTCGATGCTGAAGAGCTGAAGCGCCGTGGGAGACCAACCTCCATAAATATCGAAGACGAAGTCAAATCCCAGCTAAGATCTTACATATCTTCCATTTCAGAAATGTACCCTGCCAACGACTTTCACAATTTTGAACACGCAAGTCATGTCACAGCCTCGGTCAAAAAACTGCTTGCTCGCATAGTGAACGTGGATGAGGGGAATGGTCTCGGAGCTGGCAATCCTTCCGATAGGAAGGATAGCGTGGACCTTATAGACTTGGCAGGACATTCCTATGGAATCACCTCCGATCCCTTGACTCAATTTGCCGTCGTGTTTTCGGCCATCATCCATGATGTGGATCACCCTGGCGTCCCGAATGTGCAGCTCGTGAAAGAGAAAACCCGCTGGGCTCAAATCTACAAGAAATCGATTGCTGAGCAGAAAAGTGTGGATATCGCATGGGATATGCTAATGTCAGAAAAATATGCAGCTCTGAGAGCCTGCATCTATCACACCGAGGAAGATCTCCAACGTTTCCGCCAACTGGTTGTGAATACTGTCATGGCGACAGATATCGTCGACAAAGAACTCCAGGCACTTCGCAAAGCGCGTTGGGAGACAGCTTTTTCCAACGTCAATTTGGCAACGGCATCGATGGATGGTGGTACCGAAAGTGAGGATCGCAAGGCCACCATTGTTATTGAACACTTGATCCAAGCTTCCGATGTCTCCCATACTATGCAACATTGGCATATTTACAAGAAATGGAACGAACGATTCTTCATGGAATGTTACGGTGCCTACAGAGAAGGCAGAGCAGACTCTGATCCAAGTGAGAACTGGTACAAGGGCGAGATCGGGTTCTTTGATTTTTATGTCATTCCCTTGGCCAGGAAGCTTCAAAGCTGCGGCGTGTTTGGGGTGTCATCACATGAGTATTTGAACTATGCGATTGCAAATCGGGAAGAATGGATCCGCGAAGGGGAATCACTTGTTCAGCATTACCTTGCCAAGTTCAAAGAAAAATGCACGTCTGGGGGCTCATGCTGAATAAATTGTGGACGCGTCAATCCCTCGGTTTTTGCTTTCGTGTCTTCCGTAGTAAATTTCCGCCATTCATTTACTGGTGTCATAGTTGAAGTTGGCGGTGCTGAGATATATGGCGCAGCAGTGGGTTGTTCAAGCATGACAGTGTAAAGTCTGTAGCTGCTTTGCTTTTGCCATCATCCATTGATGTCAAAAGGACTGCGAGCGAGATATGTTCACCGTGTGTCTCTCCCAATATATACTGTACGTCCGCCATGAAGAGTTTGTCCATCTATCCAAAGACAGGGAGTATAGAACAGTTTTGCGTCGAGTTGTATGACCTCGTCAGGTGGACGAGATGACAAATACTGCAGATTAGTTTTCGTTTGTTTCAGGGGCTGAAGGCATCACTATATAGCAGTCTATATATGCAATCATGTCACCTGTGATTTTGGCACTCTGTTTCATCACACTGATGTCGTTCCCAAAATTTGTTTGGTCGTTCTCTGAGTACTCATTGCTGGCTGGCTGGTTGATGATGTTGTTGGTTGAGATGACTATAATAAGAAGTGAATCGTTCACCTGTGTTATGCTACTGCTGCTATCGATTGCTGACTGTGGGGGCAGGTGAATCGGGGTCCCCAGAATTAGGGACTAAATCCGAAATTCTCAGGCCATCTACCCCCAGCTGCAACACGTCTAAATAATTCAACGGTTGCAGAGATGTGTTGTTCTAAACGACTGCTTCTACTTCAAAAATATTGTAGCCTGCCTTCCTTGTCTTGCAGATACGAGTATAGGGTGGACCAATAGGTGTTTCAACAGCTGATTCATCTATTCACGAGCTGTTGTGTTGTTTGATCTCCCAGACGCATTGTCATGATCACAACCCAGCAAAAAGAAATAGAAGAAGAATCACAAGAACGACCAAGCAGTCGTCAAATCTGAGATGAACCGTAGTACTGTTTTGGATCAGAGATTGCCTCCTCGAAATTGTTTCAATACATAGAAGAATGACCGAGTTCGCAAAAGTCTTCTATAGAAAATGAATTGGAGAAAAATGGTATGGTGTGAGTCCAATTCCTTGGCGAAGGGTTTTCACAACGTATGTCCAAAACAATGAAGTGGGCAGGGTATCAACACAAACAATACGTGGCTGTCATTGTGGCACACGTCAAGATTTTGACAAAGAGACCATGGCGTAAAAGATCGATACATTTGTTTGTCTTCCCCTCCAATGGCCATGTTTTCCTTCAACTATAGTGTCCCATTTGTTGAGGTGCCAAGGGAGATCGAGCATGCAAATCTGGAACTGGACCAACTGCCAGAAACCGAGGAAATGGCATGCGAGCCATGTTGGATTGAAAGACCAGAAGGGAATCAGTACCATCCCATTTTTTCAATTATCAATCCATTGGTGGATGCGATGAGTTTGCTACCATTTGCCACTGGAGAATCTGCTGCTGAATGGAAAAAGGGGATTCCCACCTTCTCGTGGGAAATGTTTCTATCATTGTCATGACAAGATCACTTTTGCTACAACCTCCAAATCCTACTGTATACCGCGATGATTTCTTCGGCGCCCAAAATGGTATCTTTCTACTATCCAGCTTGACAAAATTGGGAATCGAGTATTCAATTTGGAACTGGACGAAATGCCAGAGAACTGATGGAACGGAGTACAAGCTTTGTTGGGTCGAAAGACCAGATGAACATCCGTACATCCATTTTCATTGGGGGTCAATCCATTTGTGGATTGATGGACCATGTTTTGTTACCACTGGCAGATTCTGGCGAACTGAAGAGAAAAGCAGATCCGCAACGAGAAAACCAGAGAAATTATGGGAAACTGTTTTACCAACAGCGATGCCAGCGACCCGAAACCCCAGGAACCTATCATGGATCCCACAGCCAAGGCCTAGAGGAAGAGCGTCCCAAATAATCAGCAAAACAGATGCTCATGCTGTAGAGTATAGTCGAAGAGAAATTGGAGCTACAAAAATGATCTTGCTGAGGCTTGAAAGAATCCCACCGGTGAAAACTTGGCGAAAGACATAGCCGTTCGACTAGGCCTAGTAGAATTAATATCATATGCGTCATACTATCTACCTTCATTATCTGATGAATTTGTCCCAAGATGAATTCGATTTGTCCTACTGCACAACAATATTCGGGTCGAAGCTACCTCTGGTGATAGCGGCAGCGGCGTACAAATTACATTCGACTTTTTTATTGATCTATCTTCATTATCATATGATTTTATTCCAAGATGAATTCGATTTGTCAACACAACAATGTTCCGGTCGTCTTTTTTCTCTCTTGAAAATGTTGGAGGATTCTGCTTTTCTGTTGGGGCACTTCGGTCTGATGATGAAAGCAGTGTCCATTAAATGACTGCATCCTCTGGTTAGCTTTGGCCACGAAAAACGTGAAATATGGAATCTATCATGCCGAGTCGTGGGGCAGTATTCTCTAAAAGTACTATAGCTCCTTAATTTTCCGAAATGGAAATGTAACGAAATGGTCGCTGTGACTCCCCACTTACAAAGATACTCCAATACTTTAGCAAAGAAATGACTTTCGATTCGTGACAGTTCACCAAGTAGTACAACACTAGTGCCTAAGCAGTATTCTGAAAAGACTCGTTTCCACTCGATCAGATCACTGGAACACTATCGAAATTTCACCCTTATCTCTTGGGATTTGGAAACGCGTGCTTTTTCCTCCACCAATGAAGGGGACTTTCGACTCAGTACTATATATAATGCCATCATCGAAAACAGGGTCGATCGAACATGAAATGCAAATAAAACACTTATTATTAGTACTTACTTTTGCTTTCCGCTGATCAATAACATTAAACTATCCAACAGCTGCAATCAACATGCCGTACTATTCATCAGCAGAAGATGATGAGCGAAGTGCAACTTCCACAAAGAGTCAAGTAACGCAGCAATCGAGCCACAGCTCCAGTGGTGGTGATGATGACATCCAACAGAATCTCTATACCTCTCCCGTTGTAGGAAAGCGAGAGGAAGCAAATGTACTACGAGCGAGAGGACTTGTGGCCATAATCCTTCTGGTGGCGGCGACTGGAGTAGCAACAGCTGCATATCTGCTTGTCAAACAACAGGAACGAAGGGATTTCGAGAATCAGGTAGGCCTTGCTAGATTGAGTGCTTCTACTCTCTTCTCGTTCTCAACCATGCTTCTAGTTTAAAGCTTACGCCACCCAGGTCATAACTGTCACTCGATCCAAGGCCGATCAGTTCTTTGACGCTTTGGATGTTTTCGCCTCTTCGATCGGCGCTCAAGCTGCCGCTGAGCATGCTTCGCATAATACCAGTTGGCCGTTCTACAGGATACCGGAATGGTCGGTGCAAGCAGAGAAGCTTGCGCAGCTAACCGGCGTCGACGAACCCATTGTAGCCTTATCTCCATTGGTTCACGAACACGAAAAGGACCAATGGAATCGCTTTGCTGCAGAGCAAAATCCTGTTTGGTATCAAGAATCGATCGAGCATGAAGGATATACAGAGTTGACACTGGTAGAACTTCTCCAGCGAACTATTCCATTTGTTCATTTCTATGATCCTGAGAACGACTTTCGGCCAACGCCAGTCAGTCGACCGGGTGAGATCCTTCCAGTATTCCAGGCATATCCTATCGGACCGATCCAGGGTGTTCCAGTAATGACCACTAATGTCGACGTTCTCATTTCGTCTCAGCAAACCGAAGAACTCTATCACATTGCAAAGGCAACTCGAAGGCCCACCATTGGCTTCACTCAGATTAATATCGACCTTGAAACGACAATCCCAGGGAGCCAGATTATACAGCCTATCTTCGATGGAGCGGACACGAAAGCAGAGACTAGGAAAGTCGTTGCCATCACCGGGATCCGTCTTCATTGGCTGGACTATTTTAAAAACCTGTTGACCGAGGGCGAAGACGGCATAGTTGTCGTCCTAGAGAGCGCATGCCCCAAACTGTCTCAAGGTGCAGCTCGTCCTGTCAGTCATGTTGTCACGGAATCAGAACGGAACATCATCACGTATCAGGTGGATGGTCCGAATGCAGTCTTCTTGGGAGAGGATGACTTTCATGATCCCAACTATGATGCCCAAGTTATGAGTGAACCATTCATTGATCTTGACATCGACCAATCGCAACTACCAGAAGGAAGCTGCGTTCCTGTATTGACCCTCCATGTGTACCCGTCGGCGGAATTGGAGGAATCCTTCAAAACGAACAATGACATTCTCTACACAGCCGTGGTGGTTGTCATCTTTGCATTCACCAGTCTCGTATTTCTGCTTTACGACTTCTCCGTCGGTAGACGACAGAGAACAGTCATGGACAGAATTGCAAAGCAAGATAGGATCGTGTCCGATGTCTTCCCCACCGCAATTCGAGATCGACTCTACGAGAACCAGGCAAAGAACATGATGAACACCAATGGTGTTGAGGAAGATGGTGGGCCACTAGGTCTCGACGAGGTCTTCTATGGTACATCCAATATCAATGGATCCGCTCCACTAGCCGATCTGTTCCCCAGCGTAACTGTCGTCTTTGCCGACCTAGTTGGCTTCACGGCTTGGTCTTCTGCTCGAGAACCACACCAGGTCTTCATCCTTCTGGAGACCATCTATGGCGCTTTTGATAAACTCGCCTACCGTCACGGTGTTTTCAAGGTTGAGACGGTGGGGGATTGTTACGTTGCTGCTGCAGGGTTGCCAGAACCCACGGACGACCACGCTGTTGTTGCTTGCAGATTTGCTCGGGACTGTCTGCAGAAAATGACTGACGTGACTCTCAAGCTAGAAGTTTCCTTGGGACCCGACACCTCCGAATTAGACCTTCGGACTGGAATTCATAGGTAAGGATAGG
>JAAMXS010003462.1:0-12703 GCA_019693525.1 Cylindrotheca fusiformis | reverse complement strand
TTTCTTCTAATATTGTTGGTGACAAAGCGGCTGAAAGCCTCTCTCCTTTCACTTCCTGAATATGTTGAGTTTTTACTCAATCGTTTGAGTTTTTACTCAAACGTGGATGGCACGTTTGAGTAAAAACTCACACGGGGGAGCTACAACTCACCAAAACTCAAGGATTCCCTCGCAACTCAAACATCAGGATTCCGTCTATTGAAAAGATATTGGAATTCGAAGTTTCTAAATGACTCTGCGACCATGAAATGACCCATTGTTATTTCCAGAATTAGGAAGAAATATTTTGGAAAAAAGTTGTAGTGGACGAATTACTTTGTTTAAAAACTGAAATATATTTAAGGCACGGATCGCCCATGGAAAGACGTCAGAATTCCCGCAGTCGACCCGGCGCGGTACGGATTATTGTTGCGTGCCGGGGGTTCCAGGGGGTTCGTAGATGCAGTGATTCTCATGCCTCCGGGTTCCCCTCAGCACCACATCAATCTTCGCGCCATACTGAGAACCGAGTGCAACAAATATGTCGTCCACAATCCACTCTCTCGTTGTCACAACGTTCATCAACTTCCCGTACCACCATTGTATCAACCATGGAGGACTATGAACAGCTTGCCACTACTCTTTGCCAATTGTTTCTTCTTGTCATCCTCCTTCTTGATGATGAAGAGGACGATCATTGTCAACAAGAGGAAGTTCCAAGAAGATCATTGGTGCAGCGCTCAAGACCATCCAATGATGCTTGGCTAAATGAAATCAACACAACGCTGTTCAAGCGTTTGTACAGGATGGATAAGGAATCGTTTCTCGACCTGCTTAAGAAGATCTCACCATTGATTCAACGAAAAAATGTTTCGTCCAAAAGAAAGAGAGGGGGATCTGCCCCTAACGGTATGATTTCCAATTCACAACGCCTAGGCATGGCCCTACGGTACTTTGCGGGTGGGGATCCACATGACATTGCTGAGTCTTTCAATGTGGGTGAAAGTGAGCCTACTCGGAGTGTCTGGTTTATCACAGATGCCATCCACCAGTGTCCTGATCTGTCAATTAAGTTTCCTTCAACCTACTCAGAGCAGCAAGCAGTTGCGGCAGGATTCAAAGAAATATCCTCAATTGACATCCCAACTTGTGTTGGGGCAATTGATGGTATTCTAATTTGGACTCACAAAGCGAACAAGAACCATATAAAAAATGAGGAATGGGGGCAGGAAATGACGATGTTCTGTGATAGGAAGAAGAAGTATGGTCTCAACATGCAAGGGACATGTGATGCACTAGGCCGCTTCCTGGATGTGGAGATCAAGTTTCCGGGATCGACATCGGATTACTATGCATTTCAGCATACGGGATTGAAGAAAAAAGTGGAGCAAGAAGGTTTCCTCTATCCTGGTCTCGCCCTTTTTGGGGACAATGCATACAAAAACTCTCCCTACATGGTAACCCCTTGCCAAAATGCTGGTGAAGGCTTTCCTTGTGATGATTTCAACTTTTTCCAGTCTCAGGTGCGGATCAGCATTGAGAGTGCATTCGGAATGTTGGTGCACCGCTGGGGCATTCTTCGCAAACCGATTCCTATGAACGTGAGCATCCCAAAGACTACCTCACTTGTTCTAGCACTTTGTAAACTACATAACCACTGCATCAATTGCAATGACATCCCTATCGAAAGGCCTATTCAATTGGATCTTCGAAACATTATTACAAGTGGGGGTCTGTTTCTACCAAGAATGAACAGACACAGCACCACTCAAGAAGAGCAACCTTCCTGGTCTTATGATATGAGTGAAAGAAGTGAGGATCGATTGATGGCATTGCTGGATGGTGGTGACCATTGTGATGATCATAATCCACAAATGGATAGTAGAGCCTTCGGCGATCACAAACATGATCTCCCATATCAGGTACTCTATGAGCGTGTTCAAGATGAAGGGCTCTGTCGCCCAGCATGTTCGACCTACAGACCAGAGGATTAACCAACTACTGTAGTGAATCCTATTAACCAGTATCTAGTTTTGAAGCAGTCCAGTACTGCCATCTGAGGCGTTTTGGTGGGGAATGGCAGTCGAGTTGATCAAAAATCGGTATGTCCTCCGCCCCCAAAATATGCCAGCAACCAACAAATAACTAGCCTAGTATGTCGTTTTCTAGTTCTCTTTCCATCAATACGAATCCAACTTGTATCATCCATCGGTTGCCTTGTTGAACTGCAGTGAATCCAACCTCTGCTTATCGTTATCAGTTATTGCACACCTCGAGCAAACTGAAGAGAAATCTTCGAAGCAGCGATGTCTGGTGTTCGACGAAAGAACGCCGATTCCCGTGGCAAGTTTTCGACTTCCACCAAAAGGCAAAAAACTATTGATCTGGGCTGGAACAATGATGATGAGCATATCGACTCAGATGAATCAGAAGACGATGAGTTTTTGGAACCGTCTTTGGACGATGAAGATGTCGAAGAGGAAGAAACTCTGGATGCCAAAAAAGTTCGCTTGGCCCGAGAATACCTAAAGAAGCTGGAAAACGACGATTCTGACGATACCTCTTCCGCATCCAGCAGCGATGATAGCGAGACCGAGCATGATCGTATAGGAGTTAGACTTCAACGAGAGCGGCTGAAGCGTGAAGGAACTCTCGAAAAAGTTGTCGCCGACAAAGTTAACAAAGGTATAGCTCGATTCCGACAATCTCTTGCGCCAAGCATTGACAACGAAGCGAAAGCATGGATCGAGGCGGGTCGTATCAATCTTCTAAGAGGACATGACCTGACACCAACTTGTGTTGCCTTGCAGTCCGATGGTGCCCTAGCTGTGTCTGGAAGTAAAGATCATTCAGTTCTGTTGTGGGATGTCGAGCAAGAAAAGAGAAGCTTGACGCTGTGTCAATCATGGAAGAAGAGCAAGGGGTCAGACGTATCTAGGGCCGGCGGGGAGGTCTTGTCTGTCGCTTGTTCTGATGATGGTCATTTCGCGGCGGTAGGCAAACGCGACGCAACTGTTTCTATTTTTGATATTCGTGCTGGCAAGAACAACCTAGTCAAGACGTTTACTGGCCACAAGGGTCCAGTTACTTGTCTAGCTTTTCGTACGCAATCACTGCAAATGTTCTCTGGCAGTGACGATCGGTGTATACGGTATGTAACCTCTTTCTGGGCAGCTTGTTTGTCACCTCAAACTAAATCCTATGCGTTGCCTTGATGCCGACAACCCAGGCACTACAACTTGAGCGAGTTGATGTATGTGGAAACGCTATATGGACACCAGTTTGGTGTCACTGGAGTTGACTGTCACAGGAAGGAACGGCCAATTTCAGTTGGGCGGGATCGTACGGCAAGAGCATGGAAGCTAGCCGAGGACACGCATTTGATCTTTAGAGGAGGGGCCAAGGTTTCCGCTGCTGATTGTGTTCGGGTGATGAAGGATGATTGGTACCTCACGGGTCATGACGACGGATGTCTAGGTTTGTGGATGACAGATAAGAAGAAGGCTGTAAAGACCATTGATCAGGCCCATGGTTCCGAAGGCTGTGTAGGACGGGGAATATGTAGTGTGAGCTCTTTGCGAGGTTCAGATTTTGCGATGACAGGTTCATATGACGGATACTTGCGGCTTTGGAAGGTATGTTTATCATTGCTTCATGTAGTAGTACTTAGCTTAGACGAGCTGCTAATTTCATTCATTTACAGGTGATGATGGGAAGCACCCTGGACACTCGAGGTTTTGAAGAGATTAGCAAGGTGCCACTTGCTGGATATGTCAATGGAATAGCAGTTGGGCCAAGAGCACGTTTCTGCGTTGTGGCATCTGGCCAAGAACCTAAACTTGGCCGATGGAATCGAGTTGCGAAGGCAAAGAATCGATTCGGGATCATCCAATTGAGGTCTGAGGAAGACGTTGCAGAGAACGGTGACGAAGAGGAAGATTCTGCTAGCGACGAAGCCGACTCCGCAAGTGAATCAGATAGTAGTGAAGATTGAAGAGTTGGCGTGTCATACTCATTACATGACTATTAGTTTCGCATGTCAATGGTTCTTTCTTATTTGTAACATGCTAGAGTCTCTGGCCCTACCACATTTGTAGCAAAGCCCATCTCAACTTGGCTTACACACGAAGCTGCAGTGATCTCATTGAGATAATTGTCTTCAGGTTGGTACTAAACAGATCTTAAAGACCAAATGGTTGGCCAAGGTAGTTGGTGGCGAAAGGAGCCATGACTTCTCCAGAGTAGGGTTGGACGATTCCACTCAGAACTGGGACAGATCCAGGGATAGTTTGCTCGCATAAGAATCCGAAGATACCAAGCTGAGCTAGACGTCCGTTGTTAATTTCTGCTAGAAGACGTCTTTCCTTTGCTTCCTCACTCATATTCTTGCTGAGCTTGAAGGGATCATAAAAGTTGAAAGGGACTGGGTGTGGAATACCGTCTTCACCACTCTTGAAGTCAGGGAAGTCACCTGGCTTTCCACCCGCCATGTAATGCTTATGATTAGGTGTACTAAGCTCACTCCAGAACTCAAGGAACGCGATCAACCCGAAAATCTGCCACTTGGCATCCTCACTAATTGTGTCCCACAAAGCAGGGGGGTTGGTCTCAGAGGGAAAAGGAGATCCGTCCATTTGCATGGCCCAGGGGAATTTGAGGCCATTGGCGTGGACAATGTAACCAACGAAAGCAAACATGGCAATTCGTCCGTGCCTAAGAACAAACGAAAAGATGGTTAGTAACATTCAACTGCGTTGTTTTGATCGATACAGACAGCAAACTGCATCTTGCTTCTGGCCAGAACAATACGGGGAACGTACTTAATCTCGGAGTGTCTCAAGAAACCAATTGTGGCTTCATTAGAAGCGCCCCAGAATTCTGCCTCGGCAAGGTTCAAAGGATCCCAGAACCCAACAATCGGGTTGAGCTTCTTGGCCATGGCCTCAAGATCAGCCTTAGTCTCTTGCACAGCGACAGAGGCGCGGGCGGGCTTGGAAGCAGGGGCAAAAGCCGCGGCTGAGGCAGCAAGGGTGGCAAGGACGGCAGTTTTCATGGTCTTGGATGGGCGATGGGCGTTTATGATCACAACACGAAGCAATAATGGTATCCAAGATGCGAACATTCAAATTGCCTCAAGTTGAACCGCGTATCTTCAAACCGTTGTCCAATTGGTCAGAAATGACAACCATTTCGACTCCATGGACTTCACATGGCATTCCCAGTAGTCGATCTTACGTACGTCGTCCGTGTCTATTGACTTGCATACACCAGTCATGAGTGCGTCAGCGATCCTGGAGTTATCTTGGTTCTTTCCCCCACCTGGATTAGTAATCTTCAGACTTGGCACCCATGCTTCTCATCCCTCAACGACACCATTAGCTGCATTCTTTCACCACCGCACTCTCAGCTTCTTGGAACGACCCTGTTTTTGGTCCCTTCTCCAGCTATTCATTGCACGTCTAGGGTTCGGAAGCTTCTGTTCTTTGCTCTACTACAGAAGTGAAGACCCTCCAAGATCAGTATACTCGCCACAATGAATCGTCCATGTTCACTGCTGTCGATCCTTTTTTCTTGGTATCTGTTCCAAGCTTCCGCCTTCCAGAATCCCATACCAAGTCAAATTGCCAAGAGCGCCTCGCTACCAATTTGCCATCGGCGGCACTGCGGGGTCAGACTGTTTGCAACCAAGGACGTGGACGACGACGACCACAGCAACCAATGGGAGGAACCAGTGGAAAGTAAGGAGCCAAGAAGCAATAAAAATGCCATTGCAAATTTTTTCTCGAGACCAGATGTACAAGAAGATATCAAGACTTATATGATCAGTCTTGGGGTTGCACTTCTCTTGAGACTCACGATCATAGAGCCTCGGTTTATTCCAAGTCTCTCCATGTACCCAACCTTTGAAGTCGGAGATCAACTGGCAGTGGAGAAGGTGACGAAACGAATTAAGCCGTACTATCGGAGAGAGGTGGTTGTGTTTAATCCCCCCAAGTCATTTCGAGACATTTTGATTGATAATTATGGGCAAGAAACAGCCAAGGCGAAAGAAGCACTAATCAAAAGAATTATAGCTATTGAGGTGAGTATTAGTTTTCCACGGCATTGCGACGACGATTCTGGATCACATCCATATCTAACTGATTATTGTCATTCAGGGCGATGAGGTAGAGGTGAAGATGGGAAAGCTATACATCAATAGTGAGGAGCAAGACGAATCGTATACAGCTGAAGATGCACAATATGAGTTCGGTCCTGTGACGGTACCCAAAGGCAGTGTCTTGGTGCTTGGGGACAATCGCAACCACAGTTTGGATGGGCACATTTGGGGATTTCTTCCAACAAAGAATATAATCGGAAGAGCAGTCTTCATCTATTGGCCACCATGGAGACTAGGAAATGGAGGCATGTACTAGAGAGATATTATGAACTATATTTATATCCAATATAGAATTTTGTTTCGCTGGTTAATTGTCATTGTTGATTCCTCTGGGTCATCTGAAGAGTAGTCGGTTTCGCAACCGTTGGAATACATATACAATAGGTATCTGCCGGCGCGCACACCTGCGCGATCCTCCGCACGGCGGCTCCCATTTTGGCGCAAACAGATGATTCGACGTAAAGACGGCGGATTGTTGTGTTTCATGATGAACAATGCGCTTCTATGTTCAATTAGCAATCGACAGCTGCTACAAACAGTTTTGTTTTTGGCCGAGTAGCAACCTCGAAAGAGAAACCATCGTGCTCGCATGAAGGCTATAAGGCGCACCGAGAACCGAAAAAAAGCCCCCTCATCTAATGGAACCATCGCCGCCCCTGCGCCGGAAAGACCACTGGCTTCGCCACCAACAACGGTGGAAATAAGGGGCGTCCAGGTGCACTTTCCTTTCAAACCATATGCATGCCAACAAGACTATATGGAAAAGGTGTTGGATGCCTTGCACCGATCTGAAAATGCTTTACTGGAATCGCCAACAGGGACAGGAAAAAGTAAGTGCTTAATGGCGGATAAATAACTCTTCTGAATTTGATGCCAATCTCACTCGCCACACACTACTTACCGAACGATAGCACTGTGCTTGCTGTGTTCCACATTGGCATGGCAGCGAGAAGAGGCACGTCTGCTGCAGCAGCAGGGCATTTCCGGGCAGATTCCATCCGCTTCCACAGATGCTGGCTCGAAACAACCCGCTCGGCGAGTCCCAACGATCATTTACGCTTCTCGAACACACTCCCAGTTGTCCCAAGTTGTAAGAGAGCTGCAGAACACTCGATATCGACCTAAACATGCAGTATTGGGCTCTCGGGAACAAATGTGTGTCAATCCCAAAGTGAAAAAGGCAACCTCGACAGCTTCTGAGATAAATCACGACTGCAACAAACTGGGGAAGGAACGAAAGTGCAGTTATAAGAATAAAGTGGAAGGTTTCCAGCCTCCTCCAAACGAATCTGGATCTTTCAATGGGATGCAACCAGTCATGGATATGGAAGATCTTGTTGCAATGGGGAAACAACGAAAAGTATGTCCCTTTTACTACACGAGAGCCCTGGTTGAAGAAGCCGAATTGGTACTCGTTCCATACAATTACCTCTTTGATAAAGACGCAAGATCAACCACTCTGGCAGATATCCCCTGGGACAACTCAGTGATAATATTTGATGAGGCGCACAATCTTGAATCATTTGCCAGCGAATCTGCTTCGTTTGATCTGTCCACGTTGGACATTTCGAAGTGCATTCAAGAAGTGAGCCGCGCTCTTGGGTATGTCGAAGCCTTTCCAGAGCACGAGAACAAAATAAAAAAGGACAATATTGTCAGACTCAAATCAATTTTTCTCCGTCTGGAGGAGTATATCTTGAACATGAACAATCAGGCAGCCCATAGGGGAGAGTACATGATGGACATATTTCAAAAGGGAGCTTCAATCACGCATACGAATCACGAACTCTTCATCCTGGAGGTTCGAAAGCTGGTGGATATCTTTCTAGAGGTGCAAGGCGGTAGCAACTCCAAAGGAGCACCCGGCTTGGACCATTTTGTCCAGTGTGTCAAGAGAGTGTATGGCGAACCAACTGAAGCACGGTGCCTCGCCAAAGCCCAGTCGTATCGAGTACACATCACCCCTAAAACAAATGCAGCCAGCAACAACAGCAACTACGGCAAGAACAACAACACTTCCGGTCGTACAATTTCATATTGGTGCTTTGCACCATCGGAAGCGATGAGAGAGCTGGCGAATCTGAAGGTTCGGTCAATCTTGGTCACATCGGGTACCCTCGCGCCATTGCAAAGTTACGCGATGGAACTGGATCTACCGTTCCCCAACACCTTGGAAAACCCACACATTATTGAACCGGACCAGATTCATGTTCGAGTGGTTGGAAAGGGTGTCAGTGGAAAGGAGCTTTCCAGCAGCTACGAACGCCGCCAAAATAGTGAGTACTACACAGAGCTGGGAAACACACTGGTCGCTTTGAGTCGAGTCATCCCAGGGGGCATGTTGATCTTCTTCCCGAGCTATGGAGTCATGCAAACTTGTATTGAGCGTTGGGGTGGGCCAGCGACCTCTCGTCCGGGGGGCCAAGGAAAGCCTGTGAGCAGCTTCTTTGCAGCCAAGAAGAAAAATTCGTCGTCACGGTACACGTTTCCATACGCACCCACTACTTTTAGAACCTCAAACGAGACACTAACACCTTGGAAGCGACTACTTGGAAACAAGGCTGTGGTACTAGAACCAAGATCCACTTCAGAGCTGCCAGATGCTATCTCAGAATTTCACAAGTATTTGAAGTTGCCGAAATCGAGGGGCGTTGCACTCTTTGGTGTTTGTAGGGGCAAGATCAGTGAGGTACGACTTACATTGAGGCATCTAGGTCATTCATGAAACATGAGCCTCGACTTTTCCCCTTAACATTTTCCACTCATCAACTCAACTCTTCAGGGAATCGATTTTGCCCATGACATGTGCAGAGCAGTCATTATAACAGGGTTGCCGTTTGCACCTTCTTTCGATCCGAAGGTCAAAATGAAGCGGGAATTTCTTGATCATAACAAGTCAAAAAAGAACATGGCATCAATCGAAGACGGTGGTTTTGGGGCCAAGAAACCTGACAACATGTCACTGTCTGGCCACGAGTGGTACACGCAACAAGCTCATCGTGCTGTCAATCAGGCGATAGGCAGAGTGATCCGAAACAGAAACGATTATGGTTCTGTTCTCTTGCTTGATTCAAGGTTTAGCTTGCAAGGCAATCAGCAAGGACTTAGTAAATGGGTCAGACCACACATATTGAAAGATGAAGGAGTCGGGAAGGCGATTTCGTGTTTGGTGAAGTTCTACAAGCAGGCAGCAGTGAACGTTGAAAAACGGCGACATCTTCTGCCACCTCCAGCAAGGCCGCCAAATAAGGTCGCAGTGATTCTTCAATACGAAGAAGAGGGCAAGGAGAACAGAGGCAGCAATTCTGATGAAGACGAATTGACCAAAATTGCAATTATAAAGCAAGGGACGGAAAGTAACAAGCTCGCGTTGGGCAGTCAGTCGGTCGGAAACGACGAGACTTCAAACGAATATGTTCCAGCAGACCGGATTATTGCGAGACTTGATATGAAGCAATCTGGTTCGAAAGATATTTCGAGGCTCATAAATGAGACGAGGCGAACCTCAGCTCAAGAAAGAGGTACCAGTGATGGACCATCACTTGGAGAGACAGCTACTGATGCTGCAACACCTGCAGTACGAGCACCAGAGCATCAATCTCCTGCAGTAGAGTTTTTCCGTCAGATTCAGACTCTCCTTTCAAAAGAAGAATTTGTTAGTATCAAGAAGGCCGCTGTTGCAATGCGACAGTGCAAAGACATCGAATATCGCAGGTCCTTTCTGAAAGCGGCTCGTGTTATCATCAACGTCATATTGGACCACGAGAAGTTTGAGAATCGTTCTACAAGCAACAAACCCACTCTTCTGTTTCTTCTTTTTAAATTGTTGCCAAAACACTATCTACTTGATTGCCAGCGATGGGCTGCATTTTCAATTTTCCAGCAATCTAGTTTGAGAGGGAGTCTCGAGTCCTCTCTCGGTCCCATAGTTTTCAAGAAGAGTCGAAACGACTTTGTTGAAATCTTGCGCAAAGTTTGGTTGGAAGAGGATGAGAGTAAGAGACTTTCGCCATCGGCGGCCGTCAAGACGCTGCAAAAGTTAGCCTTGCCACTTGTTGAGGCGAACAACAATTTTGAACCAAGCGAGCTACGCAAATGTCTCTCAATCTTGCCTACGAACTATCATGCTCCAGTTGGTATTCTTATCAATGCACTTGAAGACGATCTCAGGGCCTCGAGAAATATCAAACAAGTGAAAGAGATGGAGAAGAGAGAATGTGGGGAGAATGCGGTACAAAGCAATATGTTTCGGAACCCTCCTCCCGCGTTGTCAGCAAAGAGATGTGCCGATTCAGAAGCCACTTCCACGAACGGTCTCAGCAATAGTATCACCAGTCAAGCAATCGATACTCCTTCGACAGAAACGAATACTAGTTCACTTGCGGCTAGCGAAGTGGTGAAGAAGAGAATAAATCCCTACAAGAGAAAAGCTTCCAGTGAACAAAAAAAAATGAAAAAATCAATGGACTTGGCCACTGCAAATCCACTACAGAGAGCAATCGATCAATCTGCGTCTCAAATCTTCACTGGCAAGCCTGTTACCTACCATAGGGTAGAGTCCAATGCCCCCAAAAACATGACTTGCCGCTTATGCGATGGGCCGTCTGAAAAGGTAAGTGACAACGCGATGTTCCGTTCAATTCGGCTAGTGTACTGGCTAATGTTCCCGTTTCTTTTCCAGCCTGTCATTTCACCTTGTGGCCACATGGCATGCATCTCATGTTGGGAACAATGGCTGAAAAAATCTGAAACTTGCCCTGTTTGTCGACAGCCCTGTCAGCGGGACTCATTGGCAATGGTTGTTTACAAGCAATAGTCCACTAGAGTCCACTTTCATTTGTTTCAGTAGAATGTGATAGGTTTCAAAGTCGTCTTTATTTGGTGCGAAGGTGATGCAGAAGCAACTCGTTCTTAGCTAAGTACTAGCTTGTTGGCTCCGGAAGTGCTCAATAGTCAAAGTGATCTGCTCGGGCGGGTACGAGCTTTTGGTGGCAGCGGGAAAGTGTCTGGAACGATTTCTGTTGTTGAATTTGTTTCCATAGCGATAGTAGCAGGGAGTATTAGTTTGTTAGCTCAGTAAATATACAAAAGTTGAAGTGATCTGTTAGGGCTGATTCAAGCTTGAGGTGGTGGCGGGAAAGTGTGTGAAGCGATTTCTGTTGATGGATTTGTTTCAATAGCGATAGTAGCGGGAAATAAAGGGTGGCTTTTCGTTTTGGACGTTGTCTTTGTGGAATTTCTCAGACTCTGCACTGCTCGCGTTCGACAGCAAGAGCGAGGAGATCAAGTCTTCCAGCTCCAGTTGGTTTTAAAGGCGATGGAAGAGAAACGGGTTCTACAGTGCCTCTGGATTGGTATGGTGGTGAACAGAATGTCAGCCATGTTTGATTCATATAATGAGTAGAATGAGTCGCCGGTGGGATGCTTGTGAGTGCAACAGTATGGAGATAAGTGGAAGGCGCGTTTCTGGGTGGCGACGGTGATATGGATCTGGCAGGAGAACTGTCACTGGTGCTACCGTCACTGTCATCCGAGGAAGAGGCCTTGGTCAATCGTTGTCGAGACGAGGAAGTAGATTTTCGCAGTTCTGAAAGTGATTCTGGTCGCCCCCGCATGAAAGCAGGGTGAGCGTACATATCAGTGTCTGGTCCTCTTCGAACCTTAGTGAAACCATACTATAGTAGAAGAATAAGGAGACTTGTTGAGTTGAAGAATCGCAATGATTGAGTGATGTCAATCATTGACTTACCAGGTTCAAATTCCGCTGAAAAGAACTGAATTTCTTTGTGCGAAAGTACTTCGGAAGGACTGATGTCACAAAGGTTCCTACGTCAACAATACGAAAAGCTCTGCCTGAATCGGACCAGGAAATCACCACCTCTTCACTTGGTGATTTGGTTGCTGATTTTGCCTCACTCTCAAGCATCTCGTACAGTCTTCTGGGAAACTGTTGAGGCACACCTCTCTTTCCTGTTCGAGGATAAGTGAGGGTAGAAACATTCGTTGTTCGAGCTGGCATGATGAGGTTGACTGGATCATTCGAATCAAGGGTTCTAGATTTTATGGTTTTTCCTTTGTTTGGGAAACGTTGATTTCTTGTTGATTGATTCTGAATACGTAGGTTGAAGGAAACTCATCAGAATGCTTTCCAATACGTGCGTGTATGAAAGCGAAGGCTGGAGATGCTGATTGGCTTCATGTCACCGTAGATGTGACAAATTGATCACCATTTGAACTTGCGTCAGAAACTCACGAGCGAAAGCCAATGAAAGCTCGCGCCACGCCAAAAGTCTGTGACACTTTTGTCCGTATTGAAATCAATAGCACAGATAGTTGTTAAGAAGAAAATATCATGCGTCACAGGATGTCAATGAACTTGCCAATAAAATGGGCATATATCCATTGCGCCTCACTACGTCATCGATCACAACCAGATCGCCCTAAAGCGAAAGTGCTGGACTCTATATTCCGATAAGCCCACTGCGACGACTAGGGAGTTTTGTTGACGAGTAAATGCTATAGTGATGTAATCCACTTGTAACAAATATTATAAGATTAAGCTAG
>JAAMXS010003461.1:0-21319 GCA_019693525.1 Cylindrotheca fusiformis | reverse complement strand
GTTGGTTGTTGTGACAACATAATCGATCCTGTATAGCTTGTGATTGTTGAATTCGTCTTTAGTCTTCCGACTCGACTTTTCTTGTGTTTAAGAAAGAAAACATCTGTTGAGGTTGTTTCAAGGAAAAAGAAATGACAATACCGACACCCTTCTGGCGTTGGTTTTTGTTTTGATAGCCTTTCCCATGCCGGATTCGGTCACCATGGTTAAATAAAACAACCATCCCATCCCATCCAGGTTGGTTGGTTGGTTGTTGCAATAAATAAACGGCAATCAGCCATTGATCCTTGTAGCTTGGATCGACTTATTGAAATCATCCCGATCTCGTGAACGTTATGGTTGTGGCGCTCCTCAACATCCAAAGCAATAGATAAAGGCCTTGGTCGATGGATCCCTGAGATGATGGCTGCTCCACAGCGAGCCAGGGTTCCGCCGATTTCGAATGTTGAAGTCCCTTATTGCATTTCAGGACTGATCCCATTTCCGCTTGAGGCTTGTTTCAAACTTATACTGAACCCAATTTCAGGCACTCCATTCCTAGTCTTCAATTTCAGCATTTTTCAATTTCAGGCTCGTACTCAATTTTAGCGTTGTAGGCATGACAGCAGATTATGAAACCTTGTTGGTTTTAAAAGGGCCAATGACGGAGCGAACGGTTTGATGAACAATATGATGGACGAGCGGAGGTTTGCTCGGCACAAAAAGCGGGTTCCGAAAATCCGGGCTGTTTTCTTGGCTGTTCGAGGTCTGTGCCCAAGAAAACAGCCCGAATCACGACCTGGGCGCGCTATTTTCCGGGTTCATAAATTAGAAAAAGAACCCCCTAAGCACGATGAAACATTCAGTAGACTGCAGTGGAGGGTGATTCTGCCAGCGTCAACCGGGAGAGTTTTTTGTCCGTCAATTTTTTTGGTTTCGAAGTTCATTGGTACCCTGTGATTTGGGCCAGTGATCTGGAAGTCAAGAGTGACCGTTTTCGATGAGGGTCATGTAGTATCAAACTTAGCGAGGTAATTTGCTTGAAAGATGGCAGAAGCACATATTAACAGAAGAGGCAGGGTCAGACTTTGATTGGAGACTTTTTGGGATGCCACACTGCTGCAAGTATCCAATCGGACTGAATGTGTGCTGCAGATGTGTGCAGCAAGGACCTTTGCAGCAACTCCACCATGGGAATTAGTTCTGGGCCCCAAAATCCCAGCAACTTGGCATCTGCAGGGACTCACAAGGAACTGTCAATATCTGCTGAAGGTGCCTGTACTACACCACCCAGCTTGGAGATCGGAAAGGTTCCCAGGTTTATTTCATCTCTGGTAGGAATGGCCAGCTCTCTAGGTTTTTTTCTTCATGCATCCATCGTGGCGAAGAAGGTCGAACGGGAGCATTCAGAAAGTGTGGCTTGACAAAGAATGTAAACATCGAGGTACTGGTCACAGCGCGTAATCGCGCGACAATTGCCCATCTTGATGACTTATTGAAGACCAACTCCAAGGCGGTATCA
This sequence comes from Cylindrotheca fusiformis, assembly GCA_019693525.1. NCBI lineage: Eukaryota > Bacillariophyta > Bacillariophyceae > Bacillariales > Bacillariaceae > Cylindrotheca > Cylindrotheca fusiformis. The sequence goes on along the minus strand of JAAMXS010003461.1, from coordinate 19,818 downwards.
TTTAAAAGGCAAGAACTTACTCTCCCAAGATGGCAACCTATGATGGCCTCTCATTATTGATATTGTATGCAGTATTTTCAGTGCAGCTGCTCTTAGCCTATTCCTTCCTTGTTTCGCCGCAACCCTCGATCTCGTGCAGAAGCAGAATCACCAAATTCCATATGGCGGTGACACCAGTTGGTCCCTTTTGCCCCTTCCGATCAGAGGCAGCAGAAGAGATGTCACCGAAAATGGAACAGTTACAAAGTGGCGATGCTGCTGATTTTGCGGAGGAGTTTGCGAGGATACAGACAGATTTGGCCAGGGGTAAGTCGAGGTTTAGATACGGCTGACACAGTCGTTCGTCTTATGCAGAGTTGACTGACGAGATCGGTCGTCTTTCTCTTGCACTTAGGACTTGATCCAAATCCAGAAGAATTACGAAAAGCCGCAACTGGAATGGAAAATGCTGTGGATCAATGGGAAATGTTGGTCACGCGGTTGCGAATAAGCAAAGACTTCCAAACGAGGGAATATGCAAAACTGACTCAGGCTCATTTGGAAACCCACAATACGTCGGTAGAAAATATTCGTGATATGATGCGATGGCAAGCTGGTTGCCTACGGGCCTTGGCTGACAATTCACCGCCGCCGATGCCACCACCTACTCTAGATATGGTGGCTTTGATGCAACAAGCTCAGGACGAATCCATCAAACCACCACCCTCGATTCGAGGATTGCAGGAAGCGGCAGAGTCCATTACTGCAGAACCTTTTGATCCAAAGATTGCATTTTCTGAGTCGCCGATGATCGAGGATGAATACAAAAGGCTGGTACTAGATCATTCAAAACTGATTGACTTTGGTGCATCGTACGCCGACTTTGATCCTCTCGGGAAGCTCGCCTTCCTGGATGAGATTGAGAAGATTCAAGATCGATGGGACTCGTTCTATTTCCGTTTCAAGCTCATGGGAAAATTGAATGAGAAGTATAAGAAGCAATGTGACTATTTCCTTGCAAGCATGAATATGAACGAAGAGGATTTTCGGGATTTGCTGAAAAAGACGCATCAACTGATGAGGAAGGATGCTGAACGAGAGAGAGGCTTATGATTATATTGCAAACGAAGGTTCATTATTAGCAAGCATACTTAGACAGATTACCAGTCATTCCTTAAGGGGTTGCTGCACTCGTGACGCTACCCAAAATGTGGGGGAAATTCGTGTTCTTGTTAGTCCATGCTGTAGGGTACTGGGTGGTTTCGTAGGCTGTCGAACGATTTGGTTCCTTGGAATTTGCCTGGGGTTTCCCTGGCAACAACTAAAAATTGTACAGTACGTAGATTAGGTGCTCGCTCTCAGCAAATACGAAGCTGTGTCATATGGAAAACCAAGACTGATCGTGCAAAAAGTGCTTGACGTGACGAATGAAACAAACTGGTGGGGTGCTATGGATGTCGCGCACGTGTCGTAGCGATACTGATACTTAGATACTGAACGAGCTTGGTGATAAACTGTACCTACGAATGTACGCGACGGGGCACAAACAATCGTGGGTGTCTTGGCACCAGTGTTCCCTGTTGTGGCTGTTGAGCATGGACCTGAAATAGTCATCAGCTTTGTGGAGGAATAAATGTAGAAGGTTCCAATTCTTACAAGGTGACTAAGCGTTACCTCCCTTCACGTAGATCACAACACAAAAAGATAATTCATCATTTGCAAACACTTCTTGAAAGAAGGAAACGAAATGAACAGTTTAAATTGCGTGACGACCCTTCTCTGTGTCTGTTTCCTGTTACAGGCTTCAAGTTCCTGGGTCCTGACATCGACCCCACTTCCATTAAATGACGCAAAACTGAAGTCGTCCCACAATATCTTGCGAATGGACGTGGAGGCCTCTCCCTTACCAAACGTCCACCTTCCGTATATCGCTGATGACAATATCCGAAAACGACCTTCACTTCGCGAGGCCCTGGACTTTCGAAGGAATCTTCCATGGTCTTCTTCCATTCAAGACGCATCGATACCCTGCACATACATGCCTTTCTGGGCATGGCAATTAAACTACTTTGAGAGACATCTGACAAACTTCAGACAGCTGCCATTCCCAGATGAGTCAGTGTCACTCGTTCAGTCAAAGTCCACGAGGGTCTTAACCAAGTGGTATTCCTCAGATGAATACAGATTGATTCGAATGACATACATGGATGCAGGAAATCAAACTCAAATATTTGCTTCCGTTTGCTATCCTCGGGGCAACTTGCCAATTTTAGGTCATGGATTGCTGCAATGCGGTGGCAGGAGAATCACGATTTCGGATTTTCAGCCATTGGAAGAATCACATTCGAAATATGACGACCTGTTGTTGACCATTCGAGACCAATTCCCATCTCTGAACCAACCAATGTCCAAGCGGCACTTTGAAGACGGCAGGTTTTGGTCGAATAGCACTATGTTGGGCAGGTTTCCAGTCTCGTCGGAATCAATATGGCAGGACCTGTGGCCGGCTTTCAAATCGTGCGTTCAGGCACATGTCCAGTTGTGCAAGAGCTCGAGACGGAGTGATACAAAAATGTCAGAAGAGACTTTGTTGCATCGGCATGCGCAGTATGATGCACATGTTGCCTCTCGAGATCCTGCGATCAGCGTACTGTCATCCACCTTCGGATCTGAAGTGGCACGAAGTGTTGTATACGAAGCACTATTTCCCTTGGCGGATCCACCGCAACAATAAGACTTGTAGGGATCCCGTTGTATAGTAGTGCACGTTCTCTTGCCATATCTAGTTTGTTCTCCTAGAGTAATGCAAAATCTATCCTCACTGTTTCTTGCGCCGCAGTGCGATTAATTTTCCACAACTAGAAACGGGTCGAAGCAGCATAACACATCTAGAGAAATCTCTAGAGAAACCTGGATACCGAAATAAGTCTATTAATAAGGTGCTACGATCGATTTCCATCCTCTACTAAGTTTACTCTTCGGGAATTTCAATCTCGCCCTCGTCGATTTGGCTTTGAAGGTCTCGCGGTGACTCTCCGTTGACAGTACATCCAATGGAATTGCATGTTCCCAAGATTTCTTTGACGGTGCCGGCAAGCTTTTTCGCTTGTGAGCGTTCTCTCATAGTCTTGGCAATGTCGATGACTTGTTCCAGAGTGATGTTTCCGTTGTGCTTCACGTTCTTCACCTTCTTGCGGTCACGGACAGGTTCGTTCAAAGCCTTCATGACAAGGGTCGAAGCAGCGGGAATCATGGAAACAGTAGCTTGGCGATTCACTACAGTCAACTTGACCGTAACATTCAAACCTTTCCAGTCCAAGGTGGCCTTTTGGATATCCTCACCGACTTTCTTCGGGGAGAGACCCAGTGGTCCGAGCTTTGGAGCAAGGGAAGAGGCAGAACCGATTTCACCACCTACGGTTCGCATGATCAAGATCTTAACTTCGTCGCTTGGAGGAGGGCCCATGTTGTTTATAGACGATGTTCAACTATTTGGAGACTACGTCAACCCGACAGTATTGTGGTTTCAACAAAGTTGCTAGATCCAGACATCGGAAAAGGAGTTGAAAGGTTTCGTATCAATCCTACGGCGATTGAATAAAGTAACAGGTAAGTCAACTGCACGGTTGGCGTGCATGCCATAGACTGGACTCATTCGACCAAATCAACTCCTGATCGAAGTACTCAAGATATCTGATTACACCTTTTTTTTAACACAACATAACCTTCACTGCTGAGCCCAGTTTCATACTTGATTAGTGCTCTAATTCAAGAGTTCATATTCTTCATGATACGGTGGAAAAATAGGTGCTAGTACAGTACTCCGCTGGCCATTGTACGTCTATGATATTCTAGATGTGGCACAATAGCGCTTCGATTTGGCATGATGGGTCGATGTTCAACTTTCTACCCATGGCATATTTCTTCATTTAGTGTTTTTCAAGAACTTCAAAATCGTATCCGATACCATATTGGATGTATCTGGGTTGGCATGGAAAAAATGGTTTCCTGGTAACTTCGCAAACACATTCGGCTTCATCAGCGCCTTCACTCGGTCTTCCTGATACGAATCCACAGGAAAACCATCTTCTGCAACTAGAAGACATGTATTGACTTCCGAATCGCCCAAGGACCGGAAGATGCCTTCGTTCTGTTCCCATGTCATCGATTGTATGGACGGCCAGCCGAAGCGACGGTCGTGGATAAACTGGACACTGTTGTCTAAACATCGGCTCGTGCCTCTCCTCACAATTTCACTTGCAGCTTCGTAGCTTAAGGTTTGCCCTCCGGGTATTCGAGTCGCCGACTGCATTCGCACTTGAATTGCCAATTCCAAGTTTCGAAGCACTTTCGGCGGTCTTTCGGGCTCGTAATTCTGTCGCTTCGTAATGTGATTGCGGACATGGAGCGCCGTGTCTTCCGGTTTTCGTGGCAGGAAGGATGCGCTATCCAACATCACCAGATTGTTGATCCTCTCGGGAAAAGCAGCAGCAGTCAAGGAGGCAACAGCTGCACCCAAAGAATGGCCAATCAGCGTGTATTTTCTTTCCGACGAATCAGAGCTGGTGGAGCGGAATGAAGATAGAACGTCCATGGCCTCGCAAACATAGTATACGAGGTCTGCATGAACGAGGGGAGGAGCGTCTATACTTTTGTGAGAAGACAATCCATGCCCAGGGAAATCAATTGCCACCACTTGTGCATTTAGGTTCGATGCTAATGCGGGAGCAAGTTTATGGAACGTCCGACAGTTGTCAAGCCATCCATGAGTGCAAAGAATCGTGTGGTCATAAGGTGCACTATCTTGTGATGATTCAACTCTTGGTGATGTCCATCGCTGAGCTGCCAATAAATTTCCATCCGATACTGGGAGATTCAGTTCTTCTAATAGAAGACCACCAGCAGATTTCTTGCTGCTGGTGCTTACGATGGACGCGAAGGCTGGGAAAACGTAACGCTTCCCGATAGCCATTGTCAGTTCTGCCGCCGTGTGCTCTGATCTACCGATGCGCCATCCAAAAATATGAGGACGTATTTCGATGGAGTGTGATGGGATTGCGAATCCAAAAGTCGACAACATCCGGGTTCTCTGTTCTAAGGAATTCGACATTCTATATGGGTGAGTTTGCTGTTCATTACAGTGCTAATTGATTGAGATACAGGCATGTTAGGTTTGAGATATTATTCTGTCTGATTCAAAGCCAATCCGTATCGTCACTTCTTCGTCACAATGTTGCTTCTCTTCTCGAGCAAGGGAGGTCACGCACAACGAGGACCAATGCTTGCCTGAGCTATAGATAGTATTTGCCTACTGTTGATCCATTTCAATGAAGATAAAAAATGAGCACCTACTACCACTATGCAACCATTGCACAAGTAGTGTTTGTGACACAAAATCGATTCTTCAGCAAGCGACAAAGCGTATCAGGGGGAGAAGGTAACCTCTTCTTCTTGCCTGTGAGGTGGATGGCATAGGTCTCTCTGTCGATAATAGCTTTACGTTCCATCACTCGTGTGTCGTTTATTGGAAGTTCTGCGCACAGCGAATCAGTCTTATCCCATCTAAGAGGATAAAAGCCATCAACACCTAAAATGGTTGCAGGGCAAGCATCGCTACCATTGGTTCGTGTACCGTATTCTTCACCGACAAACCACTCGCATTCAGGAAAATCATATTTCAGGGTCCGCGTCAACAAGCGAGGACCATTGTATGCCCAAATTGTTGGTCGGAAATCAATGAACAATCGTGTGAGTGCCTTCTCCATGTATATGCTCCCCTTCTCAGCCTTTATGATGGCAGTGTTCACATGACCTTTACTCTCTTTCCCGACCACGTTGGGCCCCAACGCATCCAGGGGCTTCAAATAGATACAATCAACATCCATGTACACCCCGCCTCTGGTCAACAGTAGTAATAGTCGATAGATGTTCGACTTATTATTCTCCCGTTTCTTTGTTGTGTACATCCATTGTGGAAGATCATCAATGAATTCTTGAACAAGGGTTTCGTTCAGATAGTTCTTCAATATTTGCAGCTCTTCAGCCAAATCATAGTATTCAATCTCAAGATCAAATTCTTGGAAGAGAGGTTCCAGCAGTGGTATGCTGACAGTCTCGTTCCTAGAGTTTTGTGAATGCAACCTTACAACTGCATCCGGGTGGTGGTACAGTACCGATTCGACAGCCCTAGCATAGCTGGGGGAAAAGTTAGACCAATTACCACTGAATATGAAATGAAACAAGGGTCTTGAGGAGTCTTCGTTGTTTCCTCGATTGAAACCTCCTCTATGGGCGTCATAGTGTGATGGCTCAATGGTCCTGGGCGCTTCAAATGAATCTATGGGTATTGGAATTCCTGACAGGGATGTCAGATTGCTCAAGACGGCAAGGGCAAGAACAGTAATGGAGATTGCGATTCTGAGTCGACTCATTTGCTCTTTCTATTTGGCCCTTATTGCTTCGTTCGATAACGACATCACTTGGCACTTCCGAAAAGTATGCACACTGGACACTGTGGTTTGATTGCGGTCGTACTGGTCGCGTCAGTCTCCAATAGACACAAATTGCAAAAGGGGGGTAGAATTCTCCCCTGTTTCCGAGTCTTTGTAACGAGAGTCTGACTGTCTGTCAGAGGTAGGGACAAACAACCATGGCATCCAAAGTTACTGCTGAGTTTTCTCGCTCTGTTTTGGATGCTTGCAGTAAAACTACTGTGACAACAAGCTTCAGAACCCACCAGTTACTTCATGATCATATTTTACTTTTGAGTCGAATACGGTCAAACCCATTGACAAGTGTAGTGTACTAGCTAACTTCTAAACTCTGAGTTAGGGGCTAATCTAGTATCTCCCACCGCCTCCCCTTTACTGACTTTGGAGGCTAGATATTCTTTGATGTTGGTGAGGAGGAGAATTGTGTGATTGGAAAATCTGAAAGTGTGTAATGATGATGTGTTGGTCACTGGCGAGGGTTTCCACCATTCATAAGGAAATCAAGGTGGCAAGATAAACTAAACACTGTGAGGAAAAATCATGACAGTGACATCTACGCTATTTGACAAAGAAGTGTGATAGAATCCTGAAAGGCAAATTGACAATAGTTCTACTGCAAGTATCCGAATCAGCACTAATTGTGCAATTTAGTGCCCTCCTTCTTCTCTTGCCATGATCTCTACAAGGATGGGAGGTATCGACGGACAATCTCAATGTGAGGACCACCAATCTGTTTGGTCACAAGATAGGGTTGCTCATGGCAAAGAAAAAGCCCGAGTTCTGGAAGTTTTCAGAGTGTCAGATCTTTCATGAAGTTGTTGCACTGAGGTAGAACAAGAATACAACTGCTGTCTCCATTTCGATCCTGCAAGAAAAACGATTGCCTGTGTTCTGGTGAAAAATATGGGAAATTATGAAGGCATGCATCACAAAGACTTTTGGCCACCGCTGGCCGGTAGAGAATGGCTAGAAGGGGCCTCTGAAGTCTGTCACTAATTCGATCAATAAGTGGACAAGATGTCACCCGAACTGGCAGGAGACATTTCATCGTGGTGGCTCTCAACTGTGAATTGCCAAATAACAAACGCGATCCCCATCCTGGTGCTAATCTATGCAATATTTTTCTTCTTTTGGTATTAGTCAATTTGTTAGCTACCAATATTATTCATAAGGTAAGCCTGCCGGACATCAGTGGGTAAGGAACCCCCGAAATGTCATGGGTGCAGCAACTCCCCCTTTAATGAAGTGGTCAGACATTCTATGCAGTATTCTAGATTGGTTTTCACATTGAAGTACCAATTGATTGAGATACAGTACAAGTGTTATTAGGTTTGGGATTGTTCTGTCTGATTTTGAGTCCATCCGGATTGTCGCTTTGTTGCCACAATTTGGCATCCGTCTTCTTCTTTTGCAAGGTGGCAGGCGGGAACAATGAGGATCACTACTTGTCTGACACTATCGAGATAGCACAATGAGGATCACTACTTGTCTTACGCTATCGAGGCACAGTAGAGAATTGGCTGTTGGGGCAGATGAAACGCCCCCAGAATTTGGGACTAAATCTGCCACTGATCAATCAAGTATTCAACATGAATCTAATCGACTGGAATCTAACAAAGAGAAGATTCCAGTGACACTTTAGGGCATTGACTATGCCACATCCAAGCCTGCAGTTGATACGAGAATGCAGGGTGCAAAGAGATCTTACATGGGAGGTCGCTAAAAGTGACACATCTTGGGAAGCTAGTCGTATTGAACACTTCAACTTTGTAGCCTGACTCAAGCTAACTTCGTTATCTTACAGATACGAGTATCCATTTCAAGGAAGATAAAAATGAGCAACTGTTATCACTATGCAACCATTGCACAAGTAGTGTTTGTGACACAAAATCGATTCTTCAGCAAGCGACAAAGCGTATTGGGTGGTGAAGGCAACTTCTTCTTCTTTCCTGTGAGGTGGATGACATATGTTTCTTTGTCAACAATAGCTTTACGTTCCATCACTCGTGTGTCGTTTATTGGAAGTTCTGCGCACAGCGAATCAGTCTTATCCCATCTAAGAGGATAGAAACCATTAACGCCTAGAATGGTTGCAGGGCAAGCATCGCTGCTATTGGGTTGAGTACCGTGTTCTTTACCGATAAACCACTCGCATTCAGGAAAATCATTTTTCAAGGTCCGCGTCAACAGTTGAGGACCATTATATGCCCAAATTGTTGGTCGGAAATCCATAAACAATCGTGTAAGTGCCTTCTCCATGAATCTGCTCCCCTTCTCAGCCTTTATGATGGCACCGTTCACGTGACCTCTACTCTCTTTCCCGACCACGTTGGGCCCCAACGCATCCAGGGGCTTCAAATAGATACTATCAACATCCATGTACACCCCACCTCGGGTGAAAAGTATCAATAGTCGATAAATGTTCGATTTGTTACTCTCCCGGAATTTTGTTGTGTATATCCACCGTGGAAGATCATCAATGAATTTTTGAACTAGGGTTTCATCGATATGAGTCTTCAATATTTGCAGTTCTTCAGCCAAATCATAGTATTCAATCTCAAGATCAAATTTTTGGAAGAGAGGTTCCAGCAGTGGCGTGCTGACAGTCTCGTTCCTGGAGTCTTGCGAATGCAACCGCGCAATTGCATCTGGGTGGTGGTACAGTACCGATTCGATAGCCCTAGCATAGCTGAGGGGGAAATTAGCCCAATCCCCGCTGAATATAAAATGAAACAAGGGTCTTGAGGAGTTGATATCTCCTCTGTTGAGCTCATTGGGTAAGCCCTCAATGAGATTCGCTTCAACTGAATCGAAGGGTTTTGGAATTCCTGAAATGGATGTCAGCAACAGATTGCTCAACACGGCAAAGGCAAGACCAGCAATGGCGAATGCGATTCTAAATCGATTCATTTCCTCTTGTTATTTCAAGAAGACTATCAAGGTTCTAAAATTAGATCTAGCGATGGCTTGAGTTAGCAGATTCTTTGGAACAAGGAGATGAGGCGCGTTGTAGAGAACTTTCTTCGAGCCTACAAGCAGGAATGCTGGTCCCGGTACTTTTGATCTGGGATCAATGTTCTCGACCATGGATACGCTTGCAGCCGGGCCTATATAAAGCAGTCACGGGTGGGAAGGCTAACTTTTATGGTTCTAGAGACTGTAATCTGGTGACTATCTATTTTATCGCATTTTGTTAAGAGACTGCTTCTTGCTTATTTTTAAAGCAAATTTGGCTGCGACCAGAAACGGTTTCTGTTGCAAAGGAGTACTCTCTGGGTACGGACCCAACAATTTGAATCATGTCACGTTCGTATTATGTAGGTGGAAGGACACCTAACGATTTCTACATAAAGTACTCACGTATGTGGCGGACGTACCGCCATCCGTTCCCGCGACCTTGCTGGCATTGTATCCAGGCAGTGATACACGGCTCGAGGCTTATAAACTTTGCAACAACAAAAAACGGTTTCTACATAATACTCACGCCACTCTATCTATCAGTCGAACAGGTCAAAACATTTGTCACTGAATTTCCACAGACAGTCCAAAAGATGAAATCGAAACGCTGGAAGATTACTTCTCTTCTTATCAAATGGAAAAGCTGCAAGACGGATATTCCTCCTTTAATGCAACCCTTGCAAGATCAAATGGAACCCTCGCAAGAACACAAGTTGTCAAGCTAAAACTACGCCCAGCCATTTTTGGACGCACTGCTGGAGGTCACGATGCAGACAGTTTGACCAACTAGAATACCTTTTTAGAACTAGTACAGAGACACAATACACCATCGAGGGTCAGCCTTTGGTTGGCGGGCTTCGGTTGGGTTTTGAAGTAGCAGGTCTGTCCATGCGAGCAGGTCGTTGTAATCCTGCGTGGATGGAGGGTCTTGATAAGACGGGGCAACCTTCGGTTGCCGGGCTTGGGTTGGGTTTTGCAGTGGCAAGCAACGGTTGAGTAGGATTCTCCATCGTTTTTTCTTTCTGTTCATGACGTGGGAAGAGTAGAGCGTCTAACCAAAACGGTCAAGCTATTGTTGAAGTAGTTTCATGATTTGGCACTCACTTTTCACCAGATATTAGACTCCACCGCCCAGAATCATCGGAACCCGCTGGTGAATCTATTCGATACTGTCCGCCAGAAGCAATTGGCACTGACAAAAATCATCCAGTAGTAGGGGGAAATGGTGGAAAGACTAGTGGGCGACATACAAATCTATTACGAAAATTGCTTCAAGACTCTCTCTGCCAAGTTGTTGCTGTGGAAATGGAATGTTGTTGTGCCCAATCGCATGGTGTGCTTCCGTTTCTTCTTCACATTTTCAGCTTGGTTTCGACTTACATCTGCTCTAGATAAACTTCATTTCTCCAATCGTCTTGAACGAGTCCTTCTTGAGAATCAGGTACATGCCGAACCATGTAGATCCCCTTTGCCAATTACGGGCCTGTTGACTCTCAGATAGCACCAAATGTTGAACAGCGATGTTGCATTTTTCCTGCTCAAAGAACTTCAACGATGTATCATTGACTCAGCATTCCAGTTGTTTGATTTCTTCTATGTGTAGTGCTCTCCCTTATCATTCTGCCCTTTTCCTGAAGAACAAGTTCGTGGTCCTGTTGAATTTCTTGAATTAGCCTCCTCTTCGCCCTGTAGATCGTGGCTTTGGACTTTGCTCATCGTCAGTTTCGGTCGCTATGCTTGGTCGTCTTACGATTTTTCCAATCGTGGACCAGATACTTTTTCAGCAGCAGGCTTAACGAACAATAGTAGAAGCATACAGAAGAGTCCAAATAGCGATCTCTTCTGCTAGAGAATATTCCATGCCAGTTTTGGAAGATACCGTTATTAGGCTTGCTTGTGCGCCACTATAAAATCCATACAGCACCAGCCAGCACATCACTGGAATGCATAGTATGACTCTTTTCTGTGTTTGCACGCTTGGATACAGAATTTTGTGGTAGCTATTCGCGTGTTCAAGCTGTCATGGTCTCTAAGAATGACCAGTTCGTTAATTCGAAATCCAGGAAGGAATCAGGGCCACCCTGATCAGATTTTCCAAGAGAAAAAGATGATGATGTGTCTGAGTTGCGAGTTGTACATTCGAAGTCACATAATTTCTGCAAAACATAAAACCATACAAGATGGATCCCTACAATGAAGAGAGTAGTAGTGACCAGGATACGGAAACGGATTGCACATCTGTCGGATCCTCTGTCTCTCCACTGTCCACAATCTGGGAACTGGATTCTTGCATGTCCTCTGTTGACGGCGAGACGGATCCTTCCAGCAACAGCTTCAGCTATGAGAAAGAACAAGGGCAGCTACATTCGCTGAGGGGTCCTCTTGGAATCTGTATTGTCGCCCATGCTGAAGAGAAAGCGGTTGTTTCTCCAAAAAAACATGTATCGCTTGATAGTGCCCAAAACAGTCGCGAGACCAAGAAATTTCAATTAAAAGCCAGGCTGAGAGCGCTGGAGAGCAGGATCCTTGCTGTTCGCCAAGCCTTCGGAAAAGCTCAATAGATTGTGAGTCAACTCTAGTGCCAGCTAATAAGAACTGCCTTCAACATTGGGGGATGTAACGTCGAAAGATTCTAGGTGTGCACTAGTGATGTATATGCAATGTGTTGATAGAAAAAGAGTGAGCTATGGTAGTGTTGGATGATCAGGTTTTCTTGTTTGAAAGATTTCGAGTCATCGGCAGTGTGTAGTGGATGCGAGATTGTTCTACAGCCTTCATTCAAGAATCAGGTGTAAGTCTTGGACAAACCCCCCTCACGTAAGCGCTACTTGCTTTTTGAAGGCGGTTGAACTTTGCTTTAGAACCTGTCCGCTTTTCCTGCTGCATTGTTCTTAGCTAATAGTTGTTGTGTCTGGGAGACCAACATATCTTGTAGCTACAGATGAGCTCGCAACAGTGTCGCGGAAGCTGCATACCTGGTGATTCATGGAACGCTGTTAACGAAGGCATAAGATTATACTTCGCTCCAGGTAGTCTTGAATCGGCTACGGAAAAAGATACGACAAGAATTGCTTTTCAGCAACGTCGTCCTGGCGCTTCCCTTGCAAAGTCTCATCTCCCAAGAGAGTAGCATGCTTGCAGTTTTGGAAAATATTTCTGGTTGATGATAGACATTCGTCGCCCTCCATCGAGCTCATACTAGATTCTGGATATATTCGTTCCTCGGAAGATTCCGATTCATCCTTTCCTTTCTCGTTTAGCATGTTGAAACGCGTGCTCGCTGTTGGTATTTGGGTCCCTTCTACAATGGAAGATAACGCTGTAGTTGTAGCTGTACCTTTTGACGTCGTTGATAATGATGACGATGGCGTTCTGGGAGCAAGACTTTGATAGAGATTCCATGCAGCTTTCATATCCGCTTGTGCCCTTAGAATGGCAACCATTTCACTTTCCCTAGAAAACTCCATCGACGCACGGGCCAAGCGGTGTTCGTCTTTGACACCGGCCATCATCTGATCCTCTTGTTCGTCCATTACACTGTGTATCACATACACTACTCGTCTGTCGATATCCTCTCTTGTGTTCTTAGTAATATACTCTAGCCCACGCAAAGATCCCTTGTTCTTGTGTCTCCCTTGTTCAATCTTCTTGATGAGCTTGTTCCGCTTAACTTTCATTCTTGAGGTTTCTTTTTTGGTGTAGAAGCAGCCAGCTTCCTCGGCCTGAGAGTATCCTTTCCTTCCTATGTGGGGATGCGAGTCAATCGATGCTGAAAACCGGACTTGCCGAGAAGGAATGCCACCACAACACGAAGAATCCTGATCATCGCATTTATTTAACGACGATGATGGATGAGGTGGGATCAATTGAGCGGGGAGGATATCAGCTTGCTCCATCAGTGATTGTTGACGAGATCCTTTATCAAGGGCTTTCTTGTGCTTTATTATTGGGGTATGTTGTTGTGTGTTTTGTGGATGCACCTCTTCTATATAATTCTCTCAGTCCTTCGCACTGTATGCACAACCACCTGAAATCTTGCGGGGCATTCGACATGTCTGACGAAAATTTCCAAGTGTCAACGGCGGAAAAACCAACTTTCGATTTAGGTGTATTCGTGTCAACAAACAACCAGCTTCATTGGATGGGAGTTTCAATTCGTTCCCTAAGGCTTTTGGCACGTGTCTTCAAGCTACCGTACGTATAGTAGCAGTACCCACCACTCTACTTTTTTTCCACCTGTCCCGTCACTATTTATGTGGATGCCCCAAGCGGCGAAGAGCTTCTTATGCAAAACCATCTGGCCCTACCGTACTATGGAGCCATTGCACATGTCGTTCGTCGTAGTCCTTTTAGTCAAACCCTATTGGAGCCAACTCATCATGTTGCTGATCTCTCGCAAACAATCCCCATCCAAACTGATCTATGTCGCGAGTTCTTCGATGATGACTGCCCATTACATCTTTGGCTATGGTTCGTTGATCTGTCCTAAGTCAAGAGCTATAACAGCTCCGACGCTCGCCAAACGTGTTGCAACTCCCGTTAAGGTCCGTGGCCTAGAACGATTGTGGGCCAAGCCCATCCCAAGCTGCAATATGAGTGCTGTGGGTGTTTGCTTTAGGAAAGGTTCCGAGTGCAATGGTGTCCTAATTCCAGTCAATGACAGTGAGCTGGAACAGTTTGACTATCGTGAGGGTGGATATGAGCGAGTGTTGCTGAATGAATACGATGTCCTTCCGGTGAGAGAATCGAATGAAAAGGACCCACAGGGATATTTCCAGAATGTGGGCAAGGATACGATGTTATGGGTATACGCACTAGAGCGACCTGTACCCGTGACGGTTGAGTGCCCAGTGGCACAGTCCTATCTGGATATCATTCTCCGTGGTTGCCTGAGCATCTCTGATGAATTTGCTGCTGACTTCATGACCAAGACAAGAGGGTGGCATCCCACTGATTTTGTATCCGAAAAGAAGCGAAGTGGGCAAGCTGATGTTTTGGAGACGAAGGAGGTGGGATACTGGGTCAACGATAGAGAAAGTCCTCGATATCCCCGAGCGGATTCCGACTACTCCACACAAAATGGAACAAAGCTGGATGCTCTTCTCCGAAACCACCGACCAGAACTAGCCTACCGCCACCACCATTCAATGTAAATCCAACCTACGCATAGAGCTTGTTGTGATACCAATTTTTGTTAATACAATACAGTTATCAAGGATAGCAATCTGAACAAAAGAAAAAGTGTGATCCGTGTTGTGGAAACTGTGAAACACTTTGCCAGGCTGCCGCCTTTCGTCAAAAGACAAACGAATAGCAAGCAGGCGCCGCCTGAAAAAATCAGTTGTCGGCAGTGCGAGCATGGATCGCAAAGAGATGATGACATAACGGTGTGAGGAAGCAAAAAGATTCGAGCACACGTACTCATATCATAGCAGATCAGCCTTGAGGAGGATTTCCTTTCCCGTACGAAAGATTTCTGCAAGCCAAATGACTTGCAAGAGACTGAGCAGACCCAACGCAACGGCGGTGAATCGCAAGTAAGTCTTTCTTCCTTCGAGTCTCGGGTCGTTGGTACCCAAGACGTTCCAGACGTCGCGACAGTAGAAGTAGCTGACTGTAGACCACATGAAGACTCGAAAAACGATGAACAGCACAGCAAAGATTGCTCCAATTGCTGCTTTGGCAATCGGGAACTCGTCACCGAGTCCCTTCACGCCGTGCTCGTCATCAAAATTCACCAAAACGCTGAGTGCAACGGACGAGATTTCAGACATGCCCAGATAGAATGGGACATAGTAGTGGACACAGCCCGGGAACACGCCCCCCAGGGCAACGAAGAAGGCCAGAATGTGATGACCAATGAGCAAGGCATCGTCACCCCAATAGATGGAATCATAGGCGTTCTTGATTTGATATCCCAGGAAGATGACAGTAATCCTTGCAGCCTCTGGATAATACTTGAAGAGGCGATTGTCATATGCCTTGGGCATAGCATTCTTTCCTCGGATCACAGTATCATACATGTCTTGAAGGATGTAACGTGCCTGCCATCCAAGGTATGCGCAAGTGAAAAGAGCCGTCGTGTTGACTCCAAAGTGCTTGGCGAAGTTGATGCGGTTCATCTCATCTTGAAGGAGCGGGTGAAAATCCTAAGCATTCAAGCGAACACAGGGTATAAGAAAGAAGGGACAATGTGCTTCATAGCCAGCAGGAACCTTTTGAATGGCTTACCTGAATCGATGCCAGGACCTGACGGATCGTTTGTTCAGTCATGGTTAGCAGGACGACAACAAAGATACAAGTGGTCAGTTTGGAAAAGTCGGATGGGTATCCACTTTTTTCATATTCGCTGAAGGATCCCAATGAGGCCAGAACAAACTTGCCATTGCTTCCACGGTGGATCTTGATGGTCGCTTCGCACATTGCTGGTGGTCGGTGCGTGGTGTTCGGGGGTCTCTCGTCCGAAATATTCTGGTCTGGAGTTTTTATGAAAGTGATGTGTGCAATGCGATTTGATAGGCCAAACGTCATGAAAAAGAAGATGATTCATCGATCTTGACGTAGGAGAAGTACTAAATGACGGGGTATGACGTGTTCGATGCGCCTCCCAAGAGCTAGTCGGTTCGGTTTATTTGGAGACAGCGAGAAATTCTGATTCCCTATTGTAGTAGAGGACACTGTAGGAATATCGCATACCATGGAATCGGGATGTTTATAACTTTTCCTTCCATCCCTTTCCGTTGCACGTGCAATCCTTAGTACGCAAATAGATAATGTATGGAAGCGAGGGCCTCCAAACTCCATGAATCGATCATCTTAGAATTGTTCTCTCTTGGCATGCTGTTTTCGAGATATAATGCGAAGTTCATAAATAAACAGAACCTTCGCGTGTCACGATAAAACAAAGCTATTCTAGTACTAGAAGACTGTTGAAGATACTTCAAGGGCGCAATACGTCTCCTGGTTGGGCAATCCGGCATTGCTCTACAAGTACAAGTGGTAAATGGTTTGGTATTGTTGTTTGCATCTGTGTGTATAGAGGGCATCAGACTCAGCACCCACGTGCTGATTTTCTATTCTTCTTTGGACAAAAGAGAATGTGTATCATAGACAGGAAATAGGATGTCAAAAGTTGCCCATCAAAAGAAAGCCAAGTGATCGCTTTCCCGCCGGTCCCAACAGCATACATCTTTCTTTCTCTGAGTGGATGGCAATCAAAGTGCTCATAGAAATCCAAGATTTTCCAACTCTCGCTTTCCAGTCATAAAGATTTCTCCCAACCAAACAATCTGCAAAAGACTAAGTAGGGAGAGTGAAATTCCCGTAAAACGGAACCAGAGTTTGCGCCCTTCAAGTCTCGGATCATTCGCCTTGAAACAAGCCATAATATCTTTGAGATAATAGTAACTCATGGTCGACCAGGCAATGACACGGCAGAATATGAAGGAAACGGCAAAGCCTGCCCCGAATATGACCTTCCCCATTGGAAAGGCAGTTCCCAATCCTTTCACTCCAAAATCGTCATCAAAATTGGCCAATAGACAAAGTGTGGCAGTGGAAAATTCGGAATATCCCAAAAAGAACGGAGCGTAGTAATGGGAAGCACCGGGAAACAGGGCTCCCCACGCCGTGAAGAATGCCAATACATGATGTGCAATGAACAAGGCACCGTCATTCCAAATCATCGTATCATAGGAATTCTTGATTTGGTATCCCAAAAACAAGACAATGACGCGTGCAGATTCGGGGTGGTACTTGAAGAGACGATTGTCGTACGCTTGAGACATCCGATTGGGCTTTCGATGAATCACAGTATCAATCATATCTTGATTCAGATAGCGTGCCTTGAATCCAAAGTAGCTGACCACCATAGCAGAAACAAAATCAATTCCAATGTGACGTGCAAGAATGAATCGATTCCTTTCGATTTGCAACAATGGATGAAAATCCTTTGCCAAGTTTAGGTCATGGATGTAGTAGTAGTAAGAGAATGTCAGTCGTGACCAAGTCTTCTGCACTAAGATGTTTCACGAAATCTCTGGTGTACATACCTGACATTGAAGCAACACTTGACGACATAGATGCTCCACGGCAATCAAAAATACGACGAATGCCCCAATCGTAAAGAGTTTCGAAACTGCACTGGGAGAATTGCCCTTGTCATCCTGTGAAAACGACTCCAATGATGTCAACAACAACTTGTTGGAAGTACGATGTGAGACAACACCACCACTTGTGGGAGATTTACACATGTTACTCTTTGTGAAGAATGATAGAGGAAAGGAAAATATGCTTGGGATCCACAATAGGACGACAACAAGTTTGAAATGCCGATGGTGATGGTGACCAAAAGACAAGAACCAAAAATGAAAGTGATTCTTATTTATTGTCAAGACATCTGTTTTTGTGTGGGGAGGGCTGAAGCTAGGGCGTGCTTTGCCGTTAATTTACTGATAGCTGTACGTATTTCTTGTACCGCAGTGTAAATGACGTACGGGATGGTGTCGACCTCATCGCATCAAGATTCGGTTGTCTTGATTCATGAATGATTCGAAAATTCGACCTATCAGACACGAACAATGAGACACAAGCCGATGGAAGGGCAAACCGATGAGATAAAACCACTCTCTTATATTCCATTATTATGTACCTAGTAAAGTCCAGGGACAATCTTGTAGGGTACCAATTTGCAGTACTCTTCGTAATACTTTCCATACTTCAAATGGCACTTTTCCGAATCTCGGTTGGCCCGATCAATGAGTAGATAGGTCAAAAAGATGGCGTAAAAGAATGGAAGGATACCATTTTGCATTGGATTGGTCAAAAGACACCAGGACCAGGCGGCCGTCAATTCAAAAAAGTACTGAAAGTGTCGTGCGACACCCCAACAGCCACTTGCCAACAAGAGCGATGTTTTTTCCGTCTTCTTACCAGTCTTGCGGTCCATCACGGCGTATTTGGCTTCAATGTAGGTAGGATCCTTGCCCCAAATTTTGCACTTGCCGTTCGTGGCACGAAAGACCTCACGCTCGTGATCGGCCTTGTAATTCAATACGACTCCCAATAGGGACAAGACGAACAAAAAGGCGGCGACTCCAAAGGAAAGGCCAGATGGATGTTGGACCAAATAACGAGTGTGGAGTGTATAGACAGAGGGGACCCAGACCAAACATCCCCATTGAATTTCGTATCCAGCACGATCGACAATGATATCAATCGATCTCATGTAACCCATTTCCCATGAAAAGAATTTGACCAGATAGAGGTATTGGGAGATTGCTGAGAACAAAATTCCATAATCAATCTCACCGTCATGGAGTGTATAAGATCGGTAGGCAAAGCTCAGTCCACAGAGTTGCCAAAAGGTCATACTGAATCGACAGTTGATGAAACGTTTCACATCCAAACCGTAAATTCTGGGATAGAGTTCGGTTCCCCATAGATAATCTTTCAAAAAGCTTCCAGAGGATCCATAATCCTGCGTTGATGGATAGTACCGTCCCTTGAAGGTCAAAAAGACACAGAAGACAATGCCGAAGAGATTCAAAAAGGCGACAGCTCCAGGAAACAAATCGTAGAAAATCCCAAAATCATAGAGCTTTAAGGGACCCAAATTGGATCCCAACCAAAAGAGTGGGGAAAAGCTGAAACAATGTGCCATGGCATTGTCGACATACTTAGGAACATGACCGGTCAAAGTTTCCGGTCCCGTTTCAATCTTTCCGGGCAGAGTGCGTTCCAAAAGCAGCGCCACGCCCATGAAACTCAACACAAACTTGGCCGCTTCGAGAGTGGGAGTAACACTTGCACCGGCCTCATAAACAGAACGGACACAGGTACTTACATCTTGGAAACAGGTCGGAAGCAATGTCGTGAACAGAAAGGGGGGTTGGTCGGGATGGGCTTCCACGTATTCGGTCGATGTGATATGAGCCAAGAGCAAGGTTAAGAAGGGAGAGGCAACGATCAAGGCAAACAGATACGGATCAGCTTCAATGCCACCAGCGACGTAATTCGTTCCCTTGTCATATTCCGACTTGGCTTTGTTGTGCTTGTCATCATTGTCTACTGCAGGTGCCATGATTGAAATACGACGACTATCAGTCTGTATGACGGCGAAGCAGCAATTGGTGTATCAATACTACTATTCTAATGGAAGTGATGCAACAAAAGGATTTTTTGTATGTCACGTACTAGTCATGGATGGGCAATGACAAGGACAAAGTGCTGCGATAAGGTACGTAAATCCCCTCCCCTTTAGGAATCTCCCCACAAAATTGGCATTCGTTAGCAGAACACGACGAAGAGAAGTTGGCCTTCAATAAAACAAGAATCTTTATGTTCCATCATTGTACTGGTAGGTCATCGGGAATTGCAATTCAATGGCAAT
>JAAMXS010003459.1:8973-48572 GCA_019693525.1 Cylindrotheca fusiformis | reverse complement strand
CGCCTAGTCAGATCCCCATACTGAGGGGAATCATAAGGGGATCCCTGAATATTGTCCCTATCCCCCAAAAGTCGTGTAGTTTTGAAACCATATCGTTAAATCGCAAAATCTCTTATTGCAATTATCGTTAAATCGCAACACCTACTGTAGTCTGAACCATGTCCAGGTTGATTTTTCTCAGTCCGCAGAATGGTGCAACAACGTGATAATCACAACAGAAAATGGGCGGGAATATATTCGATCATTGCACAAGCGAGATTTTTAAAAAGAGAGAGCAAACCATGGTGGCAATGACGATACTGGACTTCATTGCATACATTAAAGGCTTATATTGTATTAGTTTTCTCTTACACATTTAAAGCGCACATCTAGCAAGGCATACTGGACTTCATTGCATACATTAAAGGCTTATATTGTATTAGTTTTCTCTTACACATTTAAAAGCGCACATCTAGCAAGGCATAATGACCGGCCTAGCAACAAAATAGCTGATCATTGAAACGGCAACTACCTTATGCAGCACCGGCAGCTGACGGGGGGCCTACTAATAAGCCAAGAATGTTTCCCCACAAACCATTCCAATGTAGCTGCTGTTGCTGGTATCCTGATTCCATAAGGAATGAAACCAGTTGATGCATTTGCTGCAAGAAAGCTTGAGACTTTTCTTCGTTGCCCATTGATCGATAAATCATCGCCACGTTGTTGAGGACACATAACACAAGGGTCGAATTGTGGCAAACTTCTTCCGACCGTTGCATCTTGTAAGATATTTCATAGTAGTGCAAGGCCTTTTGTAGGTGATGCTGGGAATTATTATAGTGGCCGACAAGATGATGCGCTAGCGCAAGATTGTAGATAGCACTCACAGCGATCAAAGGAAGAAGTTCACTTGATGGAACAGCACACTCTTCGTTGACGGTGATCGTCATCGCACTCTTCACGATGAACAAGTCGTCTTGTCTGCTATCACTACCGGACCACTGCATTGAATCTTCGGCCCTATCCAAGGGAACGAAGTCGATTTTCAGTGAGGATCCATCCTTGGTTTGTGAAGGCGATTGGCACTCGGGAGAATGATGCAATTGCTCTCTTGTTTGCTGTAAACAAGTTAGGAGCATTGGTATCGCTTCCGCACAGTTTCCCTGCCGAAGGTGATGTACTCCATTGTTGTTGTTGAGCACAGCTTCTTGATCGATCTTGTTCATCATTGTTGGAATAATTGTAGGAAAGTATAACTTGTTCGCAAGACTTGGAAATGAAATTTATGTGTTCAGAAGTTGAGCAGTTTGAAGCTTGCATCAGAAAGCTTAGAATACGTGTGTGTTCCTTGAATAGAGAACGAAATGACTTTTTGACTCGCAATGCCTGCAGACTTTTTTATTCCCTTTGTTCTTTCATCATCTCAAACATTATATATGTCCATGTGTTTCGATTCTGAAGGAGCGGATGAAGCACAAATATATAATTCTGAACTGAAGGGATGAAAAGTCCGCTGGACACGAGCGGACAATTCCTGTTCGGCAACCGATACTGTGTCCGATAGAGTCTTTTTGTGCTGCATCCAGTGTCTGAAAGAAGGTCTTCGGTTACAGTGAATGTATATGATAGCCTGTCCGTGCATTCCTGTTTATAAACAAGCGCTATGAAATTATAACTTTTTTGACAAGACTCGGGATATTTTATAGTCGATTCGTAACACAGATGCCATGAGACACCCAATGTTGGCGGGAAATGACGTTCAAGCATCAACGGTCTGTGCATTCATTGTGGATGAGACTTGGTCGTAGAAAGGCTCAATTATATCCTTATGAGAGTACAAGTTCGGTCCGACATTTTAGTCCTCACGATTAGGTGTTGTTTCGTGTCTTGGTCAGGGAAATCGACTATATTTCTTTTTTGTTTATTATTGACAATGACTTTTTCACAAACGAATCTCAAGTGTTCCGACATTCTAGTCCTCACGATTACGTGTCGTTTTTATTCCTGATCAGGAATCAACCATAATAATTGATTGAATTTATTATCATCACATTAGGAACAAATCTCTTGTGATCCGACATTCTAGTCATCACGATTACGTGTTGTTTTTTGTCCAGCCTGGCGAATGAACCATAGTACATTCGAAAAAAATACGATTTCTCGTCGGACGTACTTTTCGATTTCTGGCACAAAAAAGTCATTTTCCATTGATGGGACAACATGTTCAGCATTGTTCAGAATCAGATACGCTCAAAAAAGTAGTACTTTCCGCTACAGTATTTCGTGTTTACAGGAAGAGCTTTCTTCTCGCAGAGATGAATGGCCATAAACGAAGCATTTGCCGCTCTATTGCTCAACAGTAGAATTTTTCCTTGGCAGATATACTAGTGCGGAATGCACGCACGCCTGAACAAACCTAATGAGAGAATGCAAGTGTCATCGAGCGAACAGAAAGAGGTGTCAAGTGTCAAGAAAATTCTGGAGTCTGGTTTGGACCGTACTTGTTGCTAGAGTCTAATCCTAAATGCTCTCTTCGAGCTATCTGATTGTCTCATCACCATACTCTACACCTATAGCCCTACCCAAGCAGTTCGAACACACGGCATACAGCGGCTATGGCAGCATTGCTTTTTCTAATGAAACCGTGCTAGTCTGCGATCGAACGTAGCCTGTAACAATTATTACAAGACAGAATAGTTTGTGCAAGTAGGAAAGTATTAGGTAATAGAAGACTAGACAGATACATCGAAAGACTATGTCGCTTAGTATGGCATGCAAACAAACTTATCAACTGCTACGCCGCAGCAGCACCAAATTGATGAAGTCGGAGGACCAACCGTTGAACGTTACTCCAGAATCCCTCCCAATGTGGTTGGTTCTCTTTTTCCCCGGTCTTGTCCATGAGTGACATGGCGGAAAACAATCTCTGAAGGAACTTGTTGGATTTCTCTTCATCCTTCAGGCATCGATAAATCACTGCCATATTGTTGAGAACACACAGGACATGGGTTGGATTGTAGCATGAAGGCTCTTGCTTCTGCATCATGTATGAAATCTGGTAACATTTGAGTGCCCTTCGAAGATGAGGCGCTGATCTCCTCCTTATTCCGTACACATGATTGGCAATCGCTAGGTTGTAGGTGGCACACAGGGCAATGCTGGATAGGCAAACGTTCGGGTCATCGTCGCGATCGTCATGGGAGATAATCATGGCGCTTGTGCAAACGAATAACTCCTTCCGTGCGAGAGACAACTTTGCCGAGTCCTTGATGAGGTGGCTGGAACAGTCCAAATCCACAAAAACCATTCGAGCACCTTGGCTGGATGACTGAAGCTGCACAGAGGATTCCGTTTCTTCACGGCGGAGGGATCGTAGTAGCAGCAGCTGTTCCTTGGTCTTTAACAAGGAGGACTGGAACAGTGCCGTCGCCTCTGTGTGTTTACAGTTTAACAGGTGATACACACCACTGTTGTTCATCGAAGCTGCTTGGTAGCTTGGATTCATAGCTGTCATTTTCTCTTGCTCGAAGTATGTGCAAAGAGCTCCTTTTTTTAGAGTGCCGATGCGCTCAAATAGCTGACCTAAACTCGATCATTCGTTTCTTAGAATCGAATGGTGTTACATACCCTTTTGCCGCTTTATTAATTACCTTGTTGTGGTTGTCATCGTGGTTCATAATATGCCCTATTTGGGAACTAAAAAGTTCGTAGTAGACTTAAGATGGATCCGAATCTGGTAGCTTCTGACATAAAATCCCGAATCAGGTAGCTTCTGACAGAAAAACCGTGAGGCTTTTGAACCCTTTCAGGGCCGATATACTTCAGAAAATATAATGTACGTGATCTCCTTACTTATGATGGATCCGAAACTGGATGCGAACGGGAAGCTTCTCACAGAATTTTGTCGCGGATTCTGTACCCAATCCATAAGCGTAAACCAGGTTAATGCAAGCGAAGTTCTGTTTCCCTTGACGTACAGCTTCGAAGTTCTGTTTTCCTTGAGGCACTATTGTATTAGGGTGCTTCTCTGGCTGCTTGTTCGTCAAGGACAATCGCCCATACTTTATAAGCTGACGAAATCATTAAGTGGGACAGGAACTTTATTCCGCGAAGAAAATTCCAATCTGGCCAAATCATTATGTGGGACAGCACCAGAGCTATGAATTAGTCCGCGAAAGAAACCATCCAAGAATCGTCACACCCACGGAACCGCTGATCTTGCTTCGCACTGTCATGTAATCTCGTCGCCTTGCTCTCTCTGTTCTGATGAGCATTGGCAAGATTGTTTGGAAGGTATGAAAGAATCAACGCACGATAAGTTGAAGAGGAGCACAACTAGTAGACACATGGAAAGAGACAATTGCCAAACCGACTTTTTGGATTACCTAAACAAATTTTCTCGCTATGCTGGAGCAATGATACTTTAGCACCAATCAACGGACGTTACTCCAGGATTGCTGATTCTCTTCTTCTCTGGTCTTGTCGATGAGCAACATCGTTGAACGCAATTTCCGGATTCATTTGACAGTCGTTCGAAGATCATCATCTGATCGCAATCTCGATCAATGGTATCATTGCTACTGCTAGTAGGCACTCCATTTCAGATGTAAAATCGACTGTATACGCCAAGAGCCTGGTGCTCCCCTTCCATTTTTGTCATAGGCCTAGCACTTTTTCTCGCAGGCCCGCGCATACGTTCGGTGTTTTGAATTGGTACTTTTCTGAGAATCTGGGATACAATGTACTTTCATTGTTAGCATTAGTCCTGGCCAAAAAAAAATACGGAACCACATCCAGAGAATTCCATCCCAGACTGCAGTAAAGTCTTTTCACCAATCAAGGGGAAATCGGCAAACCTCATTTTGTGATGCAAAGTTGCAGGTCTAGTTTCCACTATGCAATATTGTTTTCTCTGATAAGAGTCAGTCCGTTGCCTTCTCCCACTGTTCGCGCACTGCCTATGGTGAGAACAATAATCTGCTGCCACTACAGTTGGAGAAGCTGTCCAACACAGCTTTTCAGTCTTTGGCTTTCCGGGACCAGTTGTATGTGCCATCATTGCGGGAACTGTAAACACCCGCGTATGGCCCAAGAACAATCGCTATGAAACCAACATATTTTCACAATTCCACCAAACGCGCCATTGGAGTTCTGAAACTAAGACTAGAAGATTGACACAACAGTGAGAAACGACAGCCGCCATTCTTTTTAAACTGCCCAGCAAATATTATTTATTGTGCGGCGTTTTCTTTGTTGAGTTTTTATCTGTTGCGTCCTTCCTCTTGTCTGTTCTTTCACCCAGAAAATGACAGCTGCCATTCTTTTTTAGCCTTCTAGTGCCATGTCCTCCTCTGTTCGCTCGCCTAGCAGGATACAACGCCACCATGCTTTGACGAAGCTCTGCCAACACCACCGTTTTCAGCTCTTGAGCCTTCCAGGAACAGTTGTGTGTACCAGCATTGCGGGAATGTTTCAGTACAGTAACGGTTGTGAGAGATGGCCCGCGTAAAGTAGCCCTATTTCGCTTCTTCAGGCTAGCCTAAATTCTTGAACTAGGAAAAAACCCAAAAAAACGCACGATTCCACAATAGACGCGCCAAGATCCACGATATCAACCTGACAGGAGCTCCCCATACTTACATAGAACGAAGCAAAACTCAAGATTGAAGGCTCCCCCTAAGGTCATTGTCTGTCTGAAAAACCTTCGCTGATTCTCATCCTTGTCAAACAATCACTTCTCCCCTCCGAATTCTCGGATATTCGTACAGGATGTCAGAATCATACCTAAGAATATAGCAACTCTCTCCTTCAATGCCACCTGTCAATCATGCAAGACGAAGGACGTACTTCGAACAATTTCTGCAACTAAAGAATGGAACAACATTTTCTGAATGAGGGGCTATATGGGAGGAGAATAGAGTCATGCTTTTGGCACCAGAAATTATATCATACAAAAACTAAAGCCTAGATTTCAGTTTGACGAGACATACAAGAAAGTCATAGTATGCTTGAATAAGTCATTTATGCTATCACAAAGCGAAGTTCAAAAGTAAGCCCATGTGAGTATTGGTCTGGAAGCCATACTCGCTAGCATGAGCTTTTCTCCATTCTGTTCAGCTATCCAAGACTATGAATGAATGTATTTCATCTGCGTGTGTTGCAAGGACTGTGGGGGTAGATCAACGAAAAGGAACCGACAATCTTAGAATCGACTTGTAATTAGTTTTTAAACAAATTGCCAAAATCTCTCGTAGGTTCAATCACGTCGGAAGTGTAGATTGGAGTAATATATATGTGAAGAGATAATATCACACAAAAGAACTCCATAGAACAAGGAACCCGGCTATGACGCAATGGATTTGCACCGCTGAGAGCCAAGAACTCCATCCACAGGCCACAGGACCCACAGGTTTCAAAAAAGAGCTGCCACAACGAAACCGTTGTTTTGCCCTTTCTACAAGAAACGTTGAACGGAGCCGTCATTCCAAAAAGAAATTGAAACATGAGTCAGCAAGATCCAATACCGTCTCAAAAAATGGTTCGAGATGACAAGGATGATTCCAACAGTGAGGTTGTCATTAAGACTCTGACTCCCGAATATTTTGATGGCGCAAGAGCGGTCGAATCTGGTTTTGTCCAAACCAGAAAGGGTTTCTGCTTCGGGCTGTGTCCTTATCGTTTCTGTCCCGTTTCCAAGTCGGAGTTTGAGCAAATCTACAGGCAGAGTGCAGATCGTTGTTCGACGTATGGAGTGGCCGTTCGGCAAGCCGACCAACTGGTGGTTGGGATTTGTAAGCTTCGAACCGCTAGCCAACCGAGCAAATGGGACGAAGATCTCCTTCATGAGCCGTCTAGCAACGAGATGTACGTAGATACTGTGGCGGTCACGGCCGAGGCACGGGGCAAGGGTGTGGGCGCGAGACTGTTGAATTGGGCCGAAGAGGTGGCACGAGAACGAAAGGCCACTAGAATGGTATTGGGAGTCGTCAATGGAAATCCTGCCAGACGACTATACGAAAGAGTTGGATATGTAGAAACTGATTCGGCATGTTTTTGGCCATCTTGTCTCCTTGGTAGACCCAATGGTAGCTTTGGTTCTGTGATGATGGAAAAGAAATTGACATAATCATTTCGAACGAATCGATTCAACGCACATTTCAATTTGAGGAGGCATATTGTTTAAAGATAGAATATTGTGTGGAGTCGAACCACAGAGCTATTCCGATTACTGGATGCACCCCTGACGTTGCCATGATGCACCCCTGACGTTACCATGTTGATAGAACACATCTTAACTGTCACTTCTAAGGTATATCAAGTACTACAGATCTGTACTCTGACAACATGCAAGGAAGTCATGGTATGCTTGAATAAGTCATTTATGCTATCACAAAGCGAAGTTCAAAAGTAAGCCCATGTGAGTATTGGTCTAGAAGCCATACTAGCTAGCATAAGTTTTTTCTCATTCTGTTCAGCTGTCCAAGACTGTATATGAATGTATTTCATCTGCGTGTGTTGCAAGGACTTTTGAGGTGCGTGGGGGTAGATCAGTCAAAAGGTAACGGCAATCTTAGAATCTACTAATGATCATGATTTGATCAATCTCTTCCAAGTTCAATAGACATTGGAAATGTAGATTGCTGTACAATAATATATGTGAAGAGATCATATCACATAAAAGAACTCCATAGAACAAGGAACCCGGCTATGACGCAATGGATTTGCACCGCTGAGAGCCAAGAACTCCATCCACAGGACAACAGGCCACAGGTTTCGAAAACAAACTGTCATGCAGCAAAATCGGCGTTTTGCCCATATTGTACAAGAAACGTTGAACAGAGCCGTCATTCCAAAAAGAGAATTGAAACATGAGTCAGCAAGATCCTGTACCGTCTCAAAAAATGGTTCGAGATGACAAGGATGATTCCAACAGTGAAATTGTCATTAAGACTCTGACTCCGGAATATTTTGACGGCGCGAGAGCGGTCGAATCTGGTTTCGTCCAAACCAGAAAGGGTTTCTGCTTCGGGCTGTGTCCTTATCGTTTCTGTCCCGTTTCCAAGTCGGAGTTTGAGCAAATCTATAGGCAGAGCGCGGATCGTTGTTCGACGTATGGAGTGGCCATTCGGCAAGCCGACCAGCTGGTGATTGGCATTTGTAAGCTTCGAACCGCTAGCCAACCCAGCAAATGGAATGAGAATCTCCTTCATAAGCCATCTAGCGACGAGATGTACGTAGATACTTTGGCGGTCACGGCCGAGGCACGGGGCAAGGGTGTGGGCGCGAGACTGTTGAATTGGGCCGAAGAGGTGGCACGAGAACGAAAGGCCACTAGAATGGTATTGGGAGTCTTCAATGGTAATCCCGCCAGACGATTGTACGAAAGAAATGGATTTGATGAAGCTGAATCGGTATGTTTTTGTGCAGCTTGTCTCCTTGGTAGACCCAACGGCAGCTTTGGTTCTACGATCATGGAAAAGACATTGGCATGAAAGTTTCGAACGAATCGATTAGCGCACATACTACAGACGATATCAAGTCCTTTTGGTCAAGCTGAGGACGACAACACGATGTAGCTAGTCCAATCCAAAACTATAAGAGCTCAGTGGATACTATATTCATTGTTGATGGACGAGTATGGTGTCATATTAGTCCCACCTTGCAGCATTGACTCAATTGAGCTCCTCTATGTCCTAAATGTCTTGAAACTGGTCTCATCAATTGCCTTTGGAACGATCAAGGGAAGGTGTTAAACGGAACTTTTGCACACACAAGCTTCCATTTTGTCTAGACAGAATTCATGGTTGTAGAGCGTATTGTCCTCCCTGTTCGCTCGCTTAGCAGGATTTAACCGCCTCTATGCTTTGACGAACCTCTGTCAGCACGTTTTTCATCTCTTCTGACTTCTGGTGGGAGTACCAGCATTGTGGGTAGGTTAAGCATCGTGCAACTAAAAACGCACGATTCTACAAAAGGCGC
This sequence comes from Cylindrotheca fusiformis, assembly GCA_019693525.1. NCBI lineage: Eukaryota > Bacillariophyta > Bacillariophyceae > Bacillariales > Bacillariaceae > Cylindrotheca > Cylindrotheca fusiformis. Next base: position 39,614 of record JAAMXS010003459.1, on the reverse strand, counting down.
CATCATTTGTATGTCAAGAACAAAAAACTGCTACAAATACCAAAGATATTAACTTGACGGGAGCTCCCCATACTTACAACGAAGCAAAACTCAAGATTGACGGGTCTCTCTAAGGTCATTGTCTGTCTGAAAACCTCTGCTGATTCTCACACTTCTCAGACAACACTCTCCCCTCCCCCATGCACGTGATCATTTGACAACAACCAGAAAGTCACCTCGAATCCGCATTTGCGAATTCTCGGATATTCGTATGTCAGAATCATAGCTAAGAACATAGCTCCTTTCTCCTTTCGTTGCCACCTGTCAAACATGCAAGACGAAGGATGTACTTCGAACGATATTTATGCAAGTCGAATATCCTAAATCATGAAACAACATTGTCTGAAGGAGGGGCTATGGAAGGGAATACATTCATGCTTTTCAGAAAACGAAATCACCAAAAAAACGAAACCCTAGATTTCAGTTTAAGGAGACATACAAGGAAGTCATGGTATGCTTGAATAAGTCATTGAAGCTATCACAACAGCGAAGTACGAAAGTAAGCCCATGTGAGTATTGGTCCAGAAGCCATACTAGCTAGAATGAGTTTTTCTCCATTCTGTTCAGCTATCAAAGACTATATATGAATGTATTTCATCTGCGTGTGTTGCAAGGACTTTTGAGGTGCGTGGGGGTAGATCAATCAATGCGTAATGGCAATCTTAAAATCTACTCGTAATAATCATTGATCTTTTTGAATCGCCACAATCTTTTCCAAGTTCAGTCGACATTGGGAGTGTAGATTGCAGTACTGCAAAATGAAAAGAAAAGATCACGCAAGATGAGAATTCTATAGAACAAGGAACCCGGCTATGACGCAATGGATTTGCCTCAGGACCATCACATCAGGTTTCCAAAACAAGCTGCCACAACGAAATCGGCGTTTTGCCCATTGTACAAGAAACGTTGAACACTTGAGCCGTCACTCAAAGAACAGAATTGAAACGTGAGTCAGCAAGATCCTGTACCGTCTCAAAAAATGGTTCGAGATGACAAGGATGATTCCAACAGTGAAGTTGTCATTGAGACCCTGACTCCCGAATATTTTGACGGCGCAAGAGCGGTCGAATCTGGTTTCGTCCAAACCAGAAAGGGTTTCTGCTTCGGGCTGTGTCCTTATCGTTTCTGTCCCGTTTCCAAGTCGGAGTTTGAGCAAATCTATAGGCAGAGTGCAGATCGTTGTTCGACGTATGGAGTGGCCGTTCGGCAAACCGACCAGCTGGTGATTGGAATTTGTAAACTTCGAACCGCTAGCCAACCCAGCAAATGGAAAGAAGATCTCCTTCATGATCCATCTAGCAACGAGATGTATGTAGATACTTTGGCGGTCACGGCCGAGGCGCGGGGCAAGGGTGTGGGCGCGAGATTGTTGAATTGGGCTGAAGAGGAGGCACGAGAACGAAAGGCCACTAGAATGATATTGGGAGTCTCCACTGGAAATCCCGCCAGACGTCTATACGAAAGAGTTGGATATGTAGAAACTGAATCGGCATGTTTTTGGCCATCTTGTCTCCTTGGTAGACCCAACGGCAGCTTTGGTGGTGCGATGATGGAAAAGAAATTGACATAGTCATTTCGAACGAATCGATTCAACTCACACTTTACAGAAGATTTGGTCATCAGTTTACGCATAACACGATGCAGTGCAAACTTAAAACAAGCAGCTCAACGAGTACTATATTAATCGTTGGTGGACTATTTTTTTATCCCGCTATACTAGGCGTATCAATTTTCCTTCGCAATGATCAGGGGAAGGGTGTTGAACGCACTATTTCACCAACAGTTTCCATGTTGTCAATAGTTTGTGCGTCAAAATTGATTCCCTCCACAGAAGATGACTGTTTATTTGCTGTGATGCTAGAGCGTTTTAGGTCATATTTGTTTTTTCTTTTCCTTCTAGATCATTAGTCTTTATTTGTTTTGTGGATCAGTTTGTTCTTACCTCTTTAAGTTACTGCTTTTCTGCCTCTTCGTGCGTCCCGACGAATAGTTGGAATACTAGTAGCATTCCGATGGACGTACGTACTTTGAGAGATACAATAAACAGGTAGTACGTATGGCGTCGGTACATCATTGTCAATGGCTTTGGAAAAGTCATACTGTAGCGTACAACAGTTCATCCCATATAAGAGAAGGATGATCATAAGCTCGTACAGCTTTTCTATCAACGACAATACAGCAGCATCGAACTCTTCCTCCGACCGTGTGCGTGGTAGCGGAATGTCGGAAAGCGTTGAGATCATTGTGGGTAATACCTACCACAATATTCCCAGACACCTGGCCAAACCAAGCAGAAGGACGGGATTGAAAAAAGTTCACGATGTCACGATCTTTGTGGACATTGTCAACGGTGGCAATCCGGACGTGATTGAAAAGGTATCTTTTGATTTGGGAAGTACCTTCGATCCGGAAGTATTTACGTGCACGACGCCCATTCTTACATCAACGCGCAATGGCCGTACTAAGGTTTGGAGGTTTTCTACACGCCAAGAAGTCTATGGAGCATTCAATGCTAGCATCAAGATTCGAGGAGCGGGTGGTACCAGTCACAACCTGGTTCATGAGGTCATGTTGCAACCTAACAGCGAGATTATCGCTCACCGAGAACCCACGACAACGTTTACGGAATACAGGGGTCTTAGGCCATTGCCCAAGACAAAGTTACCATTTCAGGCTCGGTTTGGTGTTGAACTGGAGCTTAGTTCTGTCAATTATCTACCACCCGATGAGGTGGCCGACTATCTAGCAAGTAGAAATGACTGTGTTGTCGTTCAGAACTATTCGGAAGGAAGGAGGACGTTGAACGAGTGGAAGATTGTGCCAGATAGCTCGATCGTTTGCAGCACGTCTCAGCCAGATTGCAACAAGTTCGAACTCGTTTCACCACCTCTTGGTGCTGGACCAGGTTTGGGTAGCGTGCACGAGATTTTGACACGAATGGAAAACATTAACCCAAGGCTGAAGGTGAACAAGAGCATGGGCTTTCACGTCCACGTTGATGTTTCTGGCTTTGATACATCTCAGTTGGTCAAGATTTGTCAACAGTTTGTCAAGTATGAAAGTGTCATTGACATGTTCATGCCGCGATCAAGACGATCGGGAAGTGTTGAGTCCAATTCCTACTTTCAAAGCAATCGGCGTCATATCCAAGATCTAATGGGATTTGGTGGTGGTCGGGCAACGAACCGTCAAGTGCACGATGCCTTGGGAGCCTGCCAGAACATGGACTTATTGGTCAAATTAATGAATGGCTCTAGCCGATATTTCAAGTTGAATATGCAAAATTTGGCGACGGGCCGTCAGCCAACCCTGGAGTTCCGCCAGCATTCATCGACGATGAACTATGAAAAGATCGGATGTTGGATTCGCTTCTGCCTTCTTTTTTGCTGGAATAGTGCAAGACTTCGCGCTCCTAAACCATTCAAGGAAGACAGCAGCTTGAAAAAGAAATTTGACGCACTCTTTCAGTTTGTCATTAAAGATAGGGCATTGCGAGACTATTACAGGAAACGAATGGATCATTTCCAAAAGAACAGAGGAGAGGATGATGATTGTGCTTGTTGCTCATCTTGCGCGGCAGGGTCGAGCGGCCATTGTCCTTCAAAGTTGTATTGAAACGATGAGAGCTTGTGCGGCTGAGCTCTTTTTATGAAGAGTAAAGAAAGGCCCTCCTGGTATGAAACAAGCGCGGTGGCAGTGCAGGGGGAAAGAAACAAGGAAAGGAAACGAAGGATAATATGCATGCTATATGATAATTGAAGGAATTACGGAGTTCCACAATAGTAGTAAAAGCTTTTACATGGATGCGCTTGAGTGCTGTCTACAGACTTTCTAGAACAAGAAGGTAAGAGTTACTACCTCTCTTCTGCCCTTACGAAAATAATTACTTGAATAGACTTTCACATTAGACTAGATGAAGAGCAAGAGGACGACAGCCAAGTTCTAATAAAGGAATGATCCAACTGCGAGTTAAATTTGCTAGTGTCCAGCGATTTAGGCTTCTTTTTACGGTGTAGTTGAGCTGTTCAACAAGGGCCATTGCACGGAACACATCCCGCGCGCCAATGTGCCCCGCAATTCGTTCGCATGTCTTGGCTATTTGAGTCATGCGGAACAATCACGAGCATAAAGTTTTATTCTTGCTTTTGCGTATCGATCCTTTTCTTAGAACGATCAAAGCCCATCAGTAGAGTGGAAGACAGCATAGTAAAGATAGGATCGTCATCATAATCAGCAACAGCAGAAGCAGTGACTGAGAAGCAGTAGCAACAGGTCCACTACCACCACCGGAAGCCACAACAACAGAAATGGCCAATTCACCAATGCGGATTGCAATTATAGGGGGAGGACCCGCAGGGCTTTGTTTGGCCAAGATCTTGCATCAAAAACAACAGGAACAACAAGAAGAACGTTTCCACATTACAGTATATGAAGCGGATGCTTCTCGTACGGCTCGCAAGACACAGGGAGGGTCTTTGGATTTACACTCTGCAACCGGACAACGAGCCTTGAAACTAGCAGGAGTGTTTTCCGAATTTCAAAAACATATTCAACCAGGTGGAGATGCCTTGACGATTCGAACCCATCAAAATGAAACTCTCTATCAAGATTCGGGAGGATATGAACGACCCGAAATTGAACGACGAGATTTGAGAATGATTCTCTTGAATTCCTTGGAGGACACGAATGTCCAAATCCAATGGGGATACAAATTAGTCCGCGTGGAAGAAAATATAATCACAGAACGTACTGATTCGACATCTCGTCAAGGTCGAGTGCGATTGATGTTTGCCAATGACCAAGCTCTGGTTTGTGATATGGTTGTCGGTGCCGATGGAGCCTGGTCCAAAGTCCGTCCCGTCTTGACGGATGCCACACCAGAATATACGGGAGTTTCTTTCTGGGATATGGAAGGTCCTCGTACCGAAGCTCTCAACAAGGCATTTCCTGGAAATGGAATGACCTTTGCCCTCGATGAAAAGGGTACAGTACTGATTGCACATATCAATCAAAAAGCGGTTCATACCTATGTGGGATCGTACGTCCCCAAAGGACAATTGAAACCAATGACGGATTTATTAACCAACTGGGATGATCGTGTCTCCTTACTGGCAACTTCGATTCAGGAGGAGAACAATAACTCTTCCCAGTCTCCAACTGTGACATTACGAGAAATCTGTGCTCTTCCGATTGGTCTTCAATGGAAGCGACCTACCAGTCGAAATGATCAAGGACAAGAGCATTGGTCCCATCATGTGGCTATTATTGGAGATGCCGCTCATGTCATGTCCCCCATGGCAGGAGAAGGAGTCAATTTAGCTTTGGCAGATGCGGCCGATTTGGCCCATGTACTATGGCATTCTCCTCAATCCGCGGCATCAGTATTGGAACAACGGTACATGTTTCGAAGAACCCAACGAGCCGCCCAAGAATCTCATCGAAATTTGCACTTGTTTTTTCAAACCGATTCCCAACAACAAAGATTGGGAGCACAAGTCGTGGCCACCAAAATGAAAGAAATTATGAGTTGGTCCAGTCTAGTATGGATGGCTTGGGAATGGATTTGTGACAAGATGGAAGAATTGGCCTGGCAGGTTGGACTACGAACCGTGCAGTAGGCTGGACTCGAAGTATTCGGATGCGGTGAAGGTCTCACTCTACATCCGTTTACGTCTTGCCGAAACAGTTCGTGAGAAGCGCAATGAGATACAAGCGGCCGGTCGCCTTGATCTTAGTGATTCCGAAATTGTCATTGCTCTTTTCCGAGCCTACGAAACGAGTACCAATGAGGAATTTATCAAGTCGGCGTGGTATTGGAAGGCCGAGCGGCAGTCTCAAGTTTGGACTACAGCAGATGCTTTGATGCATAAGGCCGACGCCAAGTATGTGGAGCTTCACAATCTTGGTACTTGGGGAAAGCTCTCTGCAAAGGATGAGCAAATCATTGCCTTGCAAGCCACTATCTACAAGCAGCAAGCAGGCAAGCCGTATAGATCCAACAGCAACACCAACTGCAACCCTATAGACAAGTACTCTAAGAAGAATTCTTCGGGTGGTTCATGGAAGAAGGACCGTTTGTAATCTTCTTCTTTGACTTTGAAGAAGGGTTACAAGACCTACCAATTGGTGCACGGGTCCTGGCCACAACAACACTCCTATGTGGACTTTGCACAGACCAGCACGGATCGCCGCTCCAGCAACCGCGACGCTCAAGCCCAGCGCGGAAACCACACTAGAATTGGCTCTGATAGAGCTGCTTTAACAGCTATGCTTCAGAGCAAAGGTGACCTCTTGTTTAGAGAGAATAGAGAAAGGCCCCCTGGTATGTGATGAGCGGGTTGGCAGTAGTGCAGGAGGAAAGAACAAGGAAAAGCCAAGGACAATATATGCACTATATGATAATTGAAGGAGGTACGGAGTTCAGCAATAAAAAGATAATACCTGGATGCACCGTTTCTGCCCAAATCCGAAAGGAGCACTTGAATAGGCATTATCAATTCCTTCTAGATCAATGGTTATTACCAGAGTTTTAGGTAAATAGAATGGAATAACACAAAGGAGCTTGCAGCTAACACCCGCTTTCGACTAGTAGAAGTAATACTATAGACGCTCTATCTAAAATCTAGAGGTGTGTACAGCTAGTTCTTTCATCTCTTGCATGTGATGTCCAGGGCGTATAATGCACAAAAGGAAAAGCAAAAAAAATGTGTTCTTGTTTCTCACCGTCCGTCTTTGAATGGATAATGAGCTCCGGCCGCGGCTCCTTCTCATGAACAGCCTCCAGAGCCACTCCTCCTCTGCCTCTTCTTTGCTTGGACACCGTCCGCGCACGTGCTTTGTCCAAAGGTGTGTCGACTGCCTTGACTCACTTTGGTCGACCACTCCGAACTAACTGAACATCAGATTGGTGTAATCCTGAAGGATTACCTGGCATCGCCTCAACTACTTGGGCCTTGCACCGACCGATTGTGGCTTGTTCGACGAAACACCTGCTTTGGCTAGCCAGTCTACGGGTATGATCATACGGATAATATACACGTAGAGGGTTGTTGGCACGGAAGCGCAGGCACACTAGAATTTAGGGAATGGGTTCATGACACTCGGGACTGAAATATTCACAGTGCCAAGTGAGGATAGAAAAAGGACTCAAGCCAGGGAGGGAGGGTGGTATTTTTTTTGACAATTGCAATGACAGCGAAGAAGGATGATCGACTCTCTTGCCATCATGGTCGTTGAACGAGAAAAGTGAGACACCTCCAATGCATTCGGCTCGAATGCTAGCTCTCCGCCATCTCCTTCCTCCAGTGCACCGCTGTCCGTCCTCGCGTCCGACTCCAGTGTATCCGGTCATACTAGCGAGCGGTTCCAAGGTACGTAGACTGGACTCGAAGTATTCGGAGGCGTGAATGTCCTCACTCTATGCATCCGTTTCCGTCTTGCCCAAACACCATCTACGTTTGGTGCTACACGGCATGTACTAGGGCGGAAAAGAAAGCCAAGATAGCCTTCGAGAAAGCCATCTTGAAGAAGGGATGATCATAAGCTCTCGTATAGCTTTACTATCAACAATAGTAGTACAGCTGCATTGAAGTCTTCCTCCTATTGTGTGCGAGTGGTAGCGGAAATCATGGAAAGAGTTGAAATCGTTGTGGGTAACACCTATGAAAAGATTCCCGGCCACCTGGCCAAATTCAGCAGAAGGACAAGAATTAAGAAAGTTCACGACGTCGTGGTCTTTGTGGACATTGTCAACGGTGGCAATCCGGACGTGATTGAGAAGGTATCTTTTGATTTGGGAAGTACCTTCGATCCGGAAGTATTTACGTGCACGACGCCCATTCATACGTCGACGCGCAATGGCAGTTCCAAGGTGTGGAGGTTTTCCACCCGGCAACAAGTCTATGGAGCATTCACGGCGAACATAAAGATTCGAGGAGCGGGTGGTACCAGTCTCAACCTGGTTCATGAGGTCATGTTGCAACCTAACAGCGAGATTATCGCTCACCGAGAACCCGCGACGAGGTTTACGGAATACAACGGTCTTAGGCCCTTGCCCAAGGCGAAGCTACCATACCAGGCACGATTTGGTGTTGAATTGGAACTTAGTTCTGTCAATTATCTATCACCCGACGTGGTGGCCAACTGTATAGGAAAAAGAAATTGCTACGTTGTCGTTCAGGACTATTCGGAAGGAAGGAAGACATTGAACAATGAGTGGAAGATTGTGCCCGATAGCTCAATCGTTTGCAGCACATCTCAGCCAGATTGCAACAAGTTCGAACTCGTTTCACCACCTCTTGGTGCTGGACCAGGTTTGGGTAGCGTGCACGAGATTTTGACACGAATGGAAAAGATTAACCCAAGGCTGAAGGTGAACAAGAGCATGGGTTTTCACGTCCACGTTGATGTTTCTAGCTTTCATACTTCTCAGTTGGTCAAGGTTTGCCAACAGTTTGTCAAGTATGAAGGTGTCATTGACATGTTCATGCCACAATCTAGACGATCGGGAAGTGTTGAGTCCAATTCGTACTTTCAAGGCAATCGTCGTCATATCCAGGATCTAGTTGGATTTGGTGGTGGTCGTGCGACGAATCGTCAAGTGCACGATGCCTTGGGAAGATGCCAGGACATCGACTCCTTGGTTCACTTGATGAATGGCTCTAGCCGATATTTCAAGTTGAATATGCAAAATTTGGTAACGGGACGTCAGCCAACTCTCGAGTTCCGTCAACATTCGTCGACGATGAACTATGAAAAGATCGGATGTTGGATTCGCTTCTGCGTTCTTTTTTGCTGGAATAGTGCAAGACTTCGCGCTCCTAAACCATTCAAGGAAGACAGCGGCTTGAAGAAGAAGTTTGACGCGCTCTTTCAGTTTGTCATTAAAGACAGGGCCTTGAGAGACTATTACAGGAAACGAATGGATCATTTCCAAAAGAACAGAGGAGAGGATGATGATTGTGCTTGTTGTTCGGCATGCTCGACAGGTTTGAGCGGTCATTGTCCTTCGAAGTTGTATTGAAACGATGAGAGCTTGTGCGGTCATACTCTTTTTTGAAAAGAGAGGGGAAAGGCTCGCCTGATATGAGACGAACTGGAAGAAGAAACAAGGTAAAGCCATAGGATAACAAACACACTATATATGATAATTGAAGGAATTGCGGAGTTCCGCAATAGTAAAGAATATATTTACATCGATGCTCTTGAACTGCCTATTAGACCAGTAGAAGAGTCTAAAAATAGGAGTCATCGTGGTGTACCACAAGAAGTACTTGAATAGACTTTCACGATTTAGATACACACAATAAGCAAGAGAAAAGTCATTCCAAAACCACTGAAGCAATGACCCCCCGCCGTCAGCTTTTCGTTCTCAACATTCATTCACCCCCCTCTCCCCTCATCCCACACACGTCACACATCATCAAAGTAGCGATAGGAAATCCTGCGTTGAGGAGATGAAGTTGACAAGAATCCTTTTGGCACCCCTATTGGGCAACGTCATCGCCGTCTTTTTCTTAATACTACCATCGTTCCAGACAGCAACTGCTTGGAAGGTGAATACGGAACCTACTCACGACGAGGTGCTGCTGGGGGGATCCAAGAAAATTGTTTTTTTGGCCGGCCCGCACAATTCGGCGTACATGTCGGTGAAGAAATATATTGCCAACTGGGCGATTCCATTCCAGCCAGGACATGCACGGACCAAGGCGCTGTCCAACTGGCGTTGGGCGGGGGAGGATATTCACAAACTCATCCTCGAATCGGATCGACCCAACAAGGAAGTATGGGACGAGATCAAGGAGAAGTTTGAGGAAGAACAAATAAATGGTGTCATAGTGGGCTCTGCATATTTTGATCAGCTTGGATCATATGCAGCGCATGATGCACTGCCGGTCATGAAAGAAATAATGGAATTCTTGGGCGTCAAATCTAGTGATGTGACTGTACTTCTTACATATCGTACACCCCGATTGGACCAGTGGACATCGATGTGGAAGCATGCAGATGGAGACTATAGAGAATCGACCTATACGGATTGGCTATGTGACACCCAAGATAGGGAAGACGAAAAAAAGAAAAGGTTGGATATGCTAGCCGCCAGGACGAATCCTCTTGGTGCTGCCTCTGAGTATGTGAAACAAGGTTGGGATGTCAAAATGGTGGAAACGACAGGCATGAATAATGAAGAAATTAATATTGTTCAAGTTCTTGTGTGTCAAATCCTTCAAGGGCACTGCGTCGACGGTCGGATATACAAGCACGAGTACGTTGCAAATCATGAGAACGAGGGGGACAAGTTATTCACAGAGTTGAATGATACCGATATTGAGTTGGCAGAAGATCTATTTCGGTTTCGAGATTGTGCTTACGAAAGCGACATACGGGATTCTCTTTCAAATGGCAAAATAGAGCTTTTGTACAATCATTCCATGTTTGCTTTTTGTACTGGAACCAAGGATTTCTATTACCAACGGCTGGCGAAAAAACCCGAAGTTATGTATTCTGCACTCCTCAGTCAACTGTCATGCCCAGAAACCAATGCCAAAAGGACAGGGAAGACCATGGGGCAAGCGCTTGGGATTGAAGAAGAACCAGAGGAGGATGAGAAGGAAAAGGAGGATGAGAAGGAAAAGGAGGCTTCGGGCGCCCGTAAGGGAACAACTGGCAAACTGATAGTGGCAATTTTGCTGGTAGCATTGATTGCGTACCAAGTATACAAAATCAACCTGAAGCGCCAGTCGAGTAAGACGCCGCCAACCAGGAACGGCATTACTATCGAGACTCTCGAAATGGATAATGAGAAAGATTCTGAAATGGTTTCTCTCAACCGAAGGAATGGAGGGAAACCGAACATCGATTAGCCTGCTGTCAAGATAGTAATATAGTATAGGTTAGCTCTTTCACATAGACTCTTGATGAAAGAGGACAGTCTTGGTTTGGACTATTGCAGTACTTCAAAAATCTGCCTCAAGAGATCCGAGAAACGACATGCCAGAGGGTGATTATGAAATGGAATGGCAATAACAGCAGTAGAGTCTGCTATACGCCATCGGGTCATGCAAAAGGCACTAATTGAGGTACTACCACAACAATGCAGCCTTCGCAAGAGTCATCTTCAGTTCCAGCTCTTCGGATGGTCATCCAGCGATATCGGTTTGCGAGAATTCTGATTGAGGAAACAACAGTGCTGTCGGTGGGTCGAAAGTGTTCGTCGTTGGTTGTCAATGATATTTCCTCCTCGGCATCGTTGGGTCTGTTGGCGTATATCAGCTTCTCCTCCACAGCGACAGAGGAAAAGGTAGTTCAAGCTGCTAGGACGCTCTTAAACCTACCCGTTGGGACTCTTGGGGCTTGGGGTGACGGATCACGTGCCCAAAGCATGTTGCAGTTGCTGACATCCTTTGCGGATGATGGCAAAGAATCTTCAAACGGCACATCTCCACTTTCCATAATTTTGGTACCGCAAGCGAATCTAATTGCCAAGATCAAGAAGAATGGAAAATCCGTTCAGTATAGGGATCAGATTGCCAAGGAAAAAGGCAACGAACTATACGACTTGTTTTGTGAAACGGTTAGAAATCTATTGATGGATCATCAAGCGGTCTGTCGAGGTGGAGAAAAACCAAGTACTTCAAAATCTATCCATACCATCAACGGCAAATCGGCAACGGTTGATCCGAGCATTCCTCCCAACCAGCTGTTCCGGCGGCGGCAGAGCAGGAGTACCGAATATGGATCTTTTGATGACTCTACTGGGATACCTTTGACAATGCACAACGGTGATCCCGTCACAAAGTCCGCTCGAAAACGAATGCAAAAGCAATACGATGCCCAAGTCAAACGCCATGAAAAGTACTTGGAGAAACAGAAGGGCAGTGAATCTTCCCCTCCGCCCGAACACGATCCGCCTACATCTAAGCAAGAAGAGGTGAAGGAGAGCCCGTCGAAACAGCTCGATCCGTCTTTTGTTCAGCTGATAATAGGAACTTTTGGAAAAAGACAGGGGCTTGAGATACAGTCCGATATGGGTCCTTTTTGCCATGTAGTCGAATTATGAGACCTAATGCATTTGACGTACCAAGTAACAATGGTGCTAGTGGGAGATACTGACCACTGGCCATAGTTTTTCTACATGTTTTATTTATTGATAGGACTCTTAGAATAAGTACAAAGCTTGCTTCATCTTGTCTCGTTTCCACTTTGGCAACTTAGCAAATGCCTCTTTTGTCATGTTGAAGCTGGCTTCAAAATCCTCTGGTGACAGGTACTGTTCTCTATTCTGTGTGTCAATTCCCTCCACACGTCGTTGTTGAATGTCCTCTAAAGAATGGAATGTTCCATCCCAGTCCTTTGGCTCGAGTTGATTATCAGGATTGGCAGGTCTCGAGTTTCCTTCCGCAGCCTTTCCACCCATTTTGGGAAGAATAATCTTCGTCTTGGTCATTTTTCTACCCTGAAGATCGGTCCCGACAATTTTAATATGCTTTTCAAGACCCACCATTGTCACTTCTTCGCTCTCAATAGATGAAAATTCCTTTTTGTAGGCCTCTTCTGGTGGCACGTCGGGATCATCATCGGCTTCCTCTTTGGAGGGTTCTCCGTCGCTTCCATAAAGTATGGAGGATATGTCCGGCGCAGGCTTTTGGAACCTCCTAATTGGGGTTGTAGGCTCTGCGGATTCTCCTTCCTCGAGGTCCTCCAAATATTGCTTTCCCTTGATGGCATTTGCTTTCAAATTTTCCGCATAGGCCTGTTTCGCCGACTTGACGGCATCTCCCGTTTCGACCTTTAGCGATGAATGCTTTCCCTTTTCCGACCATTTCTGTACGGATTCATCTACTCCCTTCTTGCGTGACCCAACATCTTCGGCAGTATCCCCAATCAAAGCTCGCATCTTGGCCTTTCGTTTCGCTTCAGTCTCAAGTTGGATCTTTCTCATTTCTTCCTCGAGCCGTTGCCTGGCGAGTTCATCTTGCATTTGTTGTTTCGTCTTCGTGGCATCACCGTCGCTCATTGTCTCTGTTTGATACTGTTGTGATAGCTCTCTCTAATCTGTTTCTTTTTCTTCTTTTCAATTGTAGTGTGGCGTGTAAAATGGAAGTCGTCGTTTCGTGATTTGCTACTGTGTTGTTCAAACGTGATGCGTTGGAGTCTTGGGATACCCAATGTCTTGTGGTCTTGTCTTTTGATTGATGACCAGGATGGATGACCCCAACGCATGACCGCGCGAAGCTGCACGCAGAGGAATATGAGGCAAGTGCCGCCAGTTCTGTCGCTACGACACGTGTGGGACAGCCAGGATCTGTTGAAAAGGATCCGGTCCATCATGCTACTCTGTTTGTTGCAGAACTCTTATCTCCTTTTGATGCGAGTGCAAAGATTGTCAATTTGTGCAGCACACTGGTGGTGAATATCATTGTTTGACCCCCTTCAATCATAATGAGCACGAATGAAGGACTTTTTAATCAGGAACGCAAGAAGAAGCGGAAGAGAAAAAAACGGCGGGAACGCCAAACCCAAGATGAGTCACTCATCAAGAAACGCCGTGTGATGGGGGTTGAGAGCCAAGATTCCGATGCAATTCCAGCAGAAAGGAACGTTTCAAAAGGGGAATCACCTTTGCTACAAGATAGTACTGCAGTGACCGCCGGACAGAGTCCAGAACGTCGTCCTCAGTATTCATTCCAAGTAGATGACACCGATCATTGTGAAACGCCCATGGACGCCTATCGGGATCTGTTGGATGTTCTGGATCGTCTGGCCAAATCGCTGGGAAAGACACGAAGCAATTTGAAGATCTACGATCCGTATTTTTGCGATGGAGGTGTGAAACGGAAATTGGGCTCCCTTGGATTTGATTCTGTAATCAATCGCAATCGAGACTTTTATCAGGACATTGCCGAACAGAAAACTCCCGTCTACGATGTGTTGATTACCAATCCTCCATATTCTGGTGTCCATATGGAAAAACTCTTGGCCTTTGCCAACCAAAATTCCAAAAAACCATGGCTATTCTTACTGCCCCATTTTGTGTATACAAAGGATTACTACAGCCGCACTTTGTCTCAATCATTGCAAGAAAAGGCGCACTTTTTGATCCCTGAATCTAGATATGCCTACCTCCCTCCATTTTGGGTGCAACAAAGCAAAGGATCGACTGCCCTTGCAAAGGGCAAGGACAAGACTGCACCCTTTCCAAGTTTCTGGTACTGTAATACACCGACAATCTCACCGAACTGGTTGGTTCATACGTTTGGACCAAGTGGGTCGATTCGATCCAAGCATTCAACCAGAAAGCTTCGGTATGCCAAATGCACCAACGATATTCCTCGCGATTTCAAAGGTGAATTTGATAAATCCAAAAAGCGACCCAATCCCAAGGCTCGCAAAAGAGCTGCCAAGAAGCGACGTGAGGCAGGAATGACTGAAATCGGAAAAAAGGGGACACTCCATGTAAAATAACGGGCATTTTCCCGATCTTGTAAATCCACGAAAAGAGAATTCTCATTCCTAAAGAGAGCAACTCTGCCTCTAGTATGCACCACCATGTTTTGGGAAGAGCGTTTCATTCGATAATTCCTTGCTTTCAACCACATCATGGCAAATTGGATTCTTGAACTTCCTTGAACAAATTCTCCAATACAAGCTTTGTATAGGACACAGCTTCAGGCAACGAAGCCACGGGTTCTTGACTATGTGGCTTGACTGGCATATACGGTGGCGGGCCATACTCTGGCGATGCATAAATACTGGGGTTGCCATGAGCAGACGCCGGTTGGTCGCGCTGGAACTGCGCTGCCATCAGTATTCTCCAGATTTGCACTTGCAACTTTCGATCCCCTTCAAACTCTTTGGCCGAGGGGTCGGCCATTTGTGGTCCCTGGGCCCACCCAAATCTGGCGTGAATGTAATCGCAGCGAGGGGCGATCAACGATACCAATTCGGGCCACCAGTTCTTGTCACGATCTTCATCTGGGTTGAATACTCGCTCACAAGCACAATACCAATGCGACAGATCCGCATTCAACTTCAATTCAGCCAGTGAAGGCGATGATGACAATAAATCTCGAGTCTGAAACGGGTTCCCAAACAAGCGTTGCCGGTGTGTTTCAAACGTGACAGAGATAGTTGGAGATGTTTTCTGAATTTCTGCCAAACAGAACTCCAGAAACGCCACAGCTTGTTCCTTGGGCCAAGCATCAAGCCCAGCGTGGACATTAATGAAGCCACCATGTTGTACTTCACCTATCAATTCTTGGCACTCGTCCAATTGCTTTTGAAAATCGTTCTTGTGTGATTCGACATCATAGGCTCCGCAATATACGTATTCACCATCCTTTAAAAAGCCACCAGCGGTGTGAATTTGGCAGACAACGCTCAATCCCGAATCATTTAAAGAATTCACAAGCAGATCTTTGTCGAACAGCCATGCCAATCGAATGACCTCGATCCCATGGTAGCCTTCTTTCCGAATGTTTGTTA
This sequence comes from Cylindrotheca fusiformis, assembly GCA_019693525.1. Taxonomy (NCBI): domain Eukaryota; phylum Bacillariophyta; class Bacillariophyceae; order Bacillariales; family Bacillariaceae; genus Cylindrotheca; species Cylindrotheca fusiformis. The sequence goes on along the minus strand of JAAMXS010003459.1, from coordinate 24,092 downwards.
AGAGACCAGCAGAAATAGGCTCTTCGATTCCCCAAAGCGTTTTGATCAACTTCAATTCTCTTGACTTCGACATTTCTCTTCAAGGGCTGTGGCTGAATAAAACTAGGAGTTCTTTGGTCTACTAGGGCGACTATGATAGTCTCGTGGCCGAGACAATTGGGAGTTCTTCGGTCTGCTGGTGTTGTTCCTCGCAAACAAGTCAATCATTGCTGGTGTTGGGGATACGTATTGTCTTCGGAATTTGTTCGCGGAAGAAGGGGAGGATCGGTCATATTTGTTGTGGACAACGCCCAGACCACCCTTTTTGTATGTGGATTGACGTGCGTTTCGCCGGCCCGGCAAATCAGGCCGCTTATTTCTTTCGTTGTCAATCGCTAAACTGAAGAAATGTCACTCGCTCATCTTTTTGGGGAGGTCAACATAATGAACACTTCAAGTGAAAAGTGAATTTGACCATGAAAATAACTCACTGGAAGCCTCTCTTTCTTACCGTTTTGTTCCAACCTCTAGTCACTTTTGGAGTAACACCGCTGTCAAATGCCACCCGAACTGAAGCAAGCATTCAGTTTGAGTACATACTTGAGGTGCGTGACTTGAACGACTCTGGAGCCGCGCCGGTTGTCCATCAAATAGATTCTACTATTCTTGGTGAGCTTCAAAAGAAACTTTCGAGTGTTGAAGGATTAGACAAAGATGGTGTCCCAACTATCATTCTGACGGATGTTCAGAGTACGATATACAGTCATTGCTCCCCCATGGCCGAACACACCGAATGTGCAAACGTCGGAACGATACTATTGGTGTCATACGCAGTAGGCACTTCTAAGGAGTTTATCGAATTTGAGATACTGCAACTTGCAAAAGCCTTCTTGGCGGACTTTGACTCGCGCTTCTCCAACGTACGATCCATATATATGTTCCCGAGAATTGAAGAGAGCATTGGGCAGCTTACAATCGCCGGTATGGATCAAACCATGAATCCTTCGGTGATTGCAGTTTTCGAAAGGACAATTGTGCAGGTCTTTGGGGAGACATTAGGTTCTGTGGGAGGGGATACCAATATTTTGGATGCAAAGTATGTCTATCAAGAACAGAACGACCGGCAGCTGATGACTCAGGTGATGATATCAGGTGTCTGTCAACAGTGCACCAGTGAGGAATTCGCGAATATTGTGAGTGTAGTAGTAGATTCTACACTCGATCGATTTCAAAAGCAACTCAAGGAAAATGCGAATGCCATTGGAAGCGACGCTTTTGATAGTATAACTTCAATCGAGTATACAACCCCGGATGAGCCACACTTTCTGGATTCCTCGGACGAAGATGCATCCTCCGAAGGCATGGGTTCATCATCACATCCATGGTTCATATGGTTCGGAATGTCTCTCGCTATTGCAATGCTCGTTCTAGGAGCGTATATCCTCCGAAAACAACTTCTTGAAGCAAAATATAGTAGCAAGAACAAAATCGAATACAGCGGGGATACCAGCGACAGTAGTGACGACGGCGATGGCATGGAAGACGTCGAACTGGACGATCGCAATGCTGTTGAAAGATATAGGGCTGACTCTCTTGACGCTACATCGAATCCTTGGTTTGTTTGAGGGGAAAGGAGTTTGGTAAACAATGGCAAATATGCTCTTGGGGGCAAGGCTTTGCAGCAAGAAGGTAAACAAAAAGAGCAGTATCTTCGTCTAGCGCAGGTTCACTGATCATAAGGAGGGTTTCAATTTAAACAAACTTGTGTAGTCTTAGTCATTAGCTATCAAGGCGCCCATCCGGCCCAGGTTGATGATGATCGGAAGTTCATTATTTCTTGAAGTTTGCGTGTCAAATTCTCAGCTGTCAATGCGCCTTCTGGCTCAAAACCATGGCATTGTTGAGAGAGTTCAATATGCGTAGCTACCCAGGCGCCGTGCCTTAAAACTCGTATTATCCACCAAAAGTTGGTGAGAATTGTGCATCCAACCATTCTTGAATAAAGGGAATCTCATAGGCGGGAACAAAGAGAAGTTGATTCCCCTCAACCTCGATAATTGGAACCCCGGACACAACTTCCTCAAACGCGTATGCCGCGACGGCCAGCATGGCGACCCTGCCATTGAATAGTTCTCGTTCTTGCATGTTTCGCTTCATTGATGGTGGTGCGCCGTCCAAAATCTTCAAAGGGTCCCAAAAGCAATCTCCAGGTAAAAAGGCATCCCCAACATTTTCTTTCTCTTGAATCTGCTTGGCAAATATATCAAGATACCCGAGAAGCAGCATGATCAGAGTCATGAGGAGAGGAAAATAAGGCAGCGTGACAGTGTCATAGACAAGAGGGCCAAATAAATCTTCGTCGAGAAGCAAACGATCTAACATCTCCTGCAGTGGCCAGAAGATGGCAGCCAACATTGCCAGACGACCGTGTCTGATTTCAGCTTCTCGGTAATCTCTCAAGATAAGGGCCGCCGGCCTTGGAGGTGGAGGGGGCTCCTTCTCAGACCCTGGAAGGCTCTGGAGAACATTATACTGGAAACTCAAAATAAAATCCTTTGACGCAAGATTCAATGGATCGAAGCCCCAGTCGCCTGGAAGGCATTCCGAACCGACATCGGCAGAGGCTGGCACTACCCCAAGCAATAAAGCATTCTCCAATTCAGTAGAGTCCAATAGGTCTGGTTGAATATCTCCTGCATCGTCACTTTCCAAAAGTGAGAAAATTTCCTCTACATCGGTTTCAAAATCATCTTCTGCCTTTTCGTCTTCGTCCAGGAAATCAGCGTATTCGCTGTCCCTCTCTATATCCCTGAGAAGTTCTTCGAGCGACTCCAACCTTGCCAGTTCTTTCTTCAGGAATTCCTCATCGTCCTCTTCGTCGTGGTCTTCCGAATTGTCAAATGCGGAGGAGAATAGAGCTGAATGTAAACGCCTTATTCTGGGTCGACTCTGAGTTGATGTGAAACAAACTGACGACCTTCTATGGTTTTCTGTAGACCAGTATTCTGTAGACCATCCCAGAGACAAGTGACAAGCACCCGAAACCATGCTATTCATCGATGGTGATAAGGATCTCATTTTTTCTTGAAAGCGAATCCCCCAGATCAAGAGGTGTTCCTTTTGTTTCACTGCTCAATCGTATGCGTCTTGATCATTGTCTTTTCTTTCCAGCGCCATTGTGAAGAAACGTTTGCTTGTTTTATTTGATGAAGATGATGGATCCAAGAAGCGCGCAATGCGTCGTACTTAGCTTACTGAAACTGTTCGTGCAAGTTGAAGTTTCATCTTTTCTTTTTCAAAGAGGGCTCATCTTTGCACGCGCAATGCGCGTGGGGACCTTGTGCCAACAAGCTACTGTCTGGTCGTCATACGTAGAGCATGTGCATGTTTATGAGAATGAGATATGCAGTTGGTGGAGCGATCCAAGAACCTATGCTTTTATTCGTCCAACTCATTTCAGATGAGGTGGCGGCTTGTCATCTATGCATGTCTTTGTAATAAGCTATGAATTTATATTTTGCCCTTTCAGTGGCAATGGAATTCTGGCCCGCAGTTTGGTGAATAGCTTGCTGGAGCACGGATGCAATGTCTCAGTGTGGTGTTGCAGACCCTCCAGCCTGGTGGCGTCTGAGGAGGGAGCAATTATTCAGAATGTATTCCCGCAATTCCAAGGACGATTAAAAGTATTTTCCACGGCTGTTTCTGATTTGAAATGGCGTTGCCTGGATGACAACAGTTCTTGGGAGGAATTCGTTTATTCCGATGAATCCCATGCGTCGAACGAGCAAGACCTACAATCTTTTCTCCGCAACTTAACCGACCATTCAACCTCGGCTCTTCCCATAGCCATTGACTGGCACGGAGCGTACGCATTTGAATCCATACCCCTCTCCAGACGGCGTTTCTTACCGTTGCTCTATATGAATTTTCGCGTTTATTCCGCTGGAATTCAAGACAAGACACGGCATGAATGGTTGAACAATATGGAGCGACAGGCTCTGAAGCATGCTGAGAAGGTCATTGCACTATCGGAGCATGATGGAACATTGTTGAAACATATTGGTGGCTTTTCTGAGGATGATCCAACTATCGACGTATTCTATCCTCCCTTGCGTAAAGAGGTACATGCACTGGCAACGGCAATGCCCACTCCATTTGGTTTGCCGCTCCCAATATCACTGCCAAGGGACACACGCTTTGTCACTTGTGTCGTGCGACTGTCTCGGGAAAAAGAAACTTTACTATTTCTAGCATTTCTGAAGAGTTGCAGAACCATACTAAATTCCAAGCACTGGGTTCCCGTCCTGGTTGGTTCCCCTTCGGACCAAACCTATTCGCAACAAGTGCGAACTGGTTTAAAAGAATGTTGTCCTTTTGCTATTGATCTTGTGGACACGTTTTTGTCACCGGTTGAGTTGTGTTCTCTTTTTTCTCGAACAGCTCTCAACTTTCACCCGTGTTCGTATGATGCCTATGGGATGACCATTATTGAAGCTGCTGCTATGGGTGTTCCATCCGTTATTGCTAACAACGGGAAAGTGGGGGCAAGTAGTGTGATGCAAGATGCCAGCATATATATCGAAATGCCTCCCCTATCAAGCGGCACCAAACCTGACGATGTTGAAGTCATGCTGCCCGAACAATCCATCGAACGCTTGCTGGACGTACTATCAGACGAGCTCCAACTACAGCAATTGGGCAAGCTGGCTAGAAAACGTGCATTGGAATGGAATGAATCCGCGTATGGTAAAGCTTTGCTCGAGGTAGGAACTAGTATGGGTGACTACAATTCCTGCTAAATGTGTGTCTTTCATGACAGCGACAACGAATGCTGATCTATAGGCAGGAAGTGTGGAAGTAGAAAATAGAATGCTACAATTCAGAGTCTTATTACAACTTTCTATTGCACCCTTCTGGAGATCTCTCATGTAGACCAAGGACCTGATGTTCATCCACGTGTAAGAAGGTTGTGGAGTGAGGATGACATCACATTTTATAGGATATGAGGCCATGTGGTACTTTTGAAAGAACCTCAAACAACGACAGCGAGTTGCAAGGACTATTCCATTTCAAGATCGGTGCTGTTGCTCTCTTTCTACAATGAAATCAACTCCTCGATTCAGATGTCTTTCCTTTTTCCTAATTCAATGCTCCATTGCATCTGATTCATTCGTTTTATCCATCGATGGGCATTCCAGGGGGTCGATCACGAGGACTAGACTCGTTCTAGCGAGCAAATCGCCTCACGAGCAAGCGATTGATGAGGCATTGGAAGCTTCGAAAAAGTTCGGGGCAACATCGCCAGAAGCTCGGGTTGCTTGGGAAATTGCAGAAGAAATTGAGAACAGTATCTTTTCGCCCTGCAGCAAGAGGTAAAGGTTATGTCGCTTCTTTCTGCATGAAAGTGCCAATCCCATTTGTTTCTCAACTCTTCCGCTTCGCAGGTGCGACCCAATTCCTTTTCAGAAAGAGAGCGGGGATGATAGCAGCTGCGCTGATTCGTACAAGATGCTATCGGATGGAGATGAAAACTGATAAAGCACTTGTCACAAGAATGAATTTGGGTGGCATCTCCCATGGCGCACATATCTAGGTGGCTTGTCAGTCACTCTGCCTTCAACCGAGATTAGTTGTGGAGCTATTTACATTGCTAAACTCGAACGAGAGCGGCAACATTTTGGCATAGAAACATGGGCAATGGACCTTTGTAGAGATGAAACGAGGGATGAAAAAAATCCTATGCTTTCAACAAGAAGCAACTTTTCAAAATTGCTTCTTGGGTTTGAGGACTCGAAGCTTCAGCGCAGGCTATGGTTTCTATGCAAGAAAGAATCTCAGGGTGGATGCAAGACTCTCTCTGGTCTTTCACTTTGTCCAGTATTGCCCAAGCTGTAGCCTTTTGGTCGTGGTCGCCATTTTTTGACCCGAGGTAAATCGCAACGGCACCAACTAGCATGACGCTATGCAACGATGGGAAGATAGAAGGAAATCGTGTCATTTCATGAGCCATTCCCCCAGCATTTGCGTTGCGCAGAATCGAATCAAGGCATGTGGAACAAGTTTGGGAAAGCTTTTTTATTGAGTCAAGGTCAAGAATAGCTTCCGTTTTTATGTCAAGAAGCGACCGAACTGCCAGCTGGTTGGAGAGCAGCTTTTCGTTGTACGGATTTGGTTCTTCCTTTTCAAAAATCTTTCTTGAGCGTGTAGCGTTAAGCAGACTAGTCTCTGGTAACGATACGCCGCTACTCTTGTTTGTCTCCTCTTGAAACGTTTTTATGGTTTCTAGAAGTCCATTGCAGTTGCTGAACAAGGACATGCACAATTGATCGAAGGAACTTCCTGATTCTTGCCCTCCCTTGATACTGCTTGCATTGAGATATGTATCCTGCAGGATCACTTCGGGCAACTGCGATGGAGCTACAGTAGCGGAGCTTCCCAATTGATGAGCAGCTCTGGCTGCAGTGGCCCGGACGTCCGGGTCAGAATCTTGAAGCATCCCAAGTACTTCCTGCACCATCTCATGACGCAAGTGGTCAGTCGCCTCTGTCTCACAGTGCGGGAGGCTAAAGATAGCACTTTTCTCGACAGCCAAGGCAGCACTATGCCGAGACCTCCATGATGCCTGGGGGTTATTCAGTCGCTGTACAACATGGGTAAATTCTGCGAGTACCTTGTGGAAAGATGGTCCATCCGAAGTTTGGTTTCTGTTCGCAATTACAACTGCCATCATTTCAACAGCATTTGACGCTGCGAATGTTTCGCCGTTGCATTCATCTATCAGCTCCAAAGCGGCGTCTTCTTCGGCAATTAAATGCGCGGACGACCACAGCAGGTCGACCCCATGTGCATCGAGGAAGGGAGAGATAGATCCACCATGATCATCTTGAGTGGCGAGTGCTGTGTAGCCATGGAAGCATTCTAGAAAGCACCTCGACAATCGACGAACGGTCGGGGCATGACTCCCACTGCCTTCTTTACGCTCCAATTCGACGCAAAGGCTCTTGAGAAGCATCTTTGCCAATGCTGAAAGAACCAGTATTGGGGCCGGACTGCCCAGTCCCTCTGTTTTTTCAGAACATCGAAGGAGCTCGTCAACATCGGTGGGCATCCCTTTTTTGAATGCCTTGGCCGCAGCAAGTCTCACATCAAAGATACTTGAAGTAAATAAGTCCATCATTTGTCTCAGCGCATTTTGGAAACCAGCAAGGCTCTTCGCGGCCCAAATATTTGGTCGGAAAAGACGAATGAAGACTGCCGTCACAGTTGCGTAGAGTTCGGACCCTCCAATCAAGCCTTGAAATCCGCTCGAGCTGAAAATTCGCTTGCAAGCTCCCATGAGCGACGATGACAATGCGCTTCCACCTACTACCGAGTTTTTTGTATTACTCGCAATTATCGATAACGTTCTTATCGATGTTGTCATGCAGCTCGGAGGCGGAACTGCTGCGGCATCAAGAGGAAGAACACACCATAGACTGAATTCGATGGCGGGGAATTCCTGAGAGTTGCACATTAGTGCAATGGCCTCGAATGATAGAAGGATTCCGTCAACCTTGTTCCAGTTTATCTTTGGGTGAACAAGACTATCGCTTAGCAACCTATTCAGCCGTTGCACAAGGTTCCGGTGATCGGGGCAAACATTGGCAAGTGCACGGGCTCCAGCCGCTCGGATTCCGTGGTGTCTACTGTGTAAGCAGTCCATAATCAAGGGAATGAAGGGCTGTGCTAGCGTGTCGGCCCTTTCTCCCGAGTTCGGTATTGGTTGCATCCTTGACAGCAATAGGAGGATAGGGAAAATCTGCGAGTCGGCTGCGCCAATACCTGATATATCCTTCAAGCAACTCTTCATCGCAAATGGAAGGAAGGATGCCAAAGGGGGATATCTTCGAAAGAGTTCGGTGATCGTGATGGCGTTATTGCTTGTGCTGTCAGTGTTTGACGCATTTTTGTCTGCATCAACTACGCGGAGCATAGCAGCGCTAAAAACCATAGTTGCCGAGTTTCTCACAGCCCATGCTACGTCATTGTATCCCAAGATGGCTGAAACAATGGCATCGCCGACGATCGGGGTTACAACCGACGCAAGAGGGGAATCAAGAATAATAAGTCGGATGACGTTTAGAGCATGGACACGGCATCGAGCCTTTGCGCAGTCGTGAGATGTAAGCTTCCAGGGTCGCGAGTTTGCGAAAAAAAACTTACTTCATATTTCTCGTCACGAACCAGTGGGCGCTTCTGACCTGAGTTTAGACTAAACAATGGGTCTGAGGCGCTCTGGATGCCTCTCAAATCCATCTGTTCCAAGGTATGGTTGATTCTATCTTCCGGTGGTAATGAGAAAGTGAGGAGCTTATCTAGAACTCCAACGCAAATGGGGTTGGACGCTCGCTTGGATGCAATCTCCGATCGCATTATGGCCAGAAATCCCAGAGCATAGCCTGTACTGCGCCGGAGGGTAGAGTCTCTGACCTTGTCTGACATTGATATCTCCTCCACAAGCCGATCTGACCACACCTTTGGAAGGCGTTGGAGGTCTTTATCATCCTCCGCAGCAAGACATACAGCTGCGACGTCCTGGAGTGAATCTCGGGCTGCGAAAGCCGCCCCAGCATGTTTCAGAGTTATCAACGTGCTGATCAAAAGAGCGCCGACCTTTTCAAAAGCACTGCACGGAGCTCGGTAGCCATCCAGAGTAAATAGAGTGGATATTGCCGCACAGGTCTCCTTTGTCAGCAACCAGGATCCAATCTTCAATTGCCGCAAAGAAGGTGTCAGAAACAGTCTGCCTGTTAAGCTGTATCGGCTAGTTTTCACTTACAACGATGCGCTGCACAGCCAGGCGACCAATGATTTCATCCTCATCCGTGGATGTCACCGAAGAGAAAGTACCATTGGCACCGATCGCCCCTGTGTTGACATTTAGAGGGACCGACGTAGACTCCTTCGTACTGTTGCCTGCTTTCAGTTGACCATCCACGCCTTCGACGGTTTCCCCTTCCCTTAAATCGGCGACTACAGCCAATGACACTTGAATAGCTTCGCTCATGATCCCCAGAAGCTCGTTGTACAAATCGCTCCATATCGCACCAGCATGACAAGTGCCATGCAACATATCCAGCTTTCTATGCTCAAGTGCTAGTGCTATCGCTTGAATGACACCATGGGCAAGAGGCAAATCGCCAGCCGTTTTCAGAGGAAGTTCGTTTTCTCCAATCAAAATAGCTTGAAGTTGATCTCTCATGGACAATAACCGTGATTTCAAAAGCTTGGTCAGGTCATGGAGATATTCCAGTCTCTGGTCAGCGTCATTGAGCGAACAGTAGAGAAAAGAAAGGATACGTGCACCAGTATCAGCCTCCCGCTGACGAGGAGATGATGCCAAAAAGACGCCCCGAGCTCGCAAAGCATCTCTCGCTTTTTCGGAAGAGAACTCTTCAGGAAGAGGCATATCATACAATTGTGCAGCTACTACTAAATTTGCAAGGCAACGAGAAGCAGCGGCTCTTGTATTGTCCCAAATTGAAAAGAGCAAGGAAAACAAGGAGCCAAAGACTTCGCGATGAAACAGTGCTTTCAATACTACCAACATCGTACTTTTCTCAGAGGCGCTCCGTCGTCGAGTGAAAGTGATTCCATGTTTTGCCGTGGCTTTGTCGACAGAGAATGATTGATCCTGCGTGACGAAGCTCAAAATGCACCCCAACAATGACAGATTGAAGCCCTCCTTGTCTGCGATCGTTCCCGGATAGGCTCCTCTCTTCGTCACCATTTCATTCAACAAAAAGTCAACACAGAAGGAATGGAATTTATTGTTGTCTGCTTCTTTCGACTCTTCCGCCACAGAAAGGCGGTCCATGAATTCAACCAGACTCTGCAGCATGGCCGATGTGTATTCCTTGCTGTCGGTAGTCTTTGCGACAAACGGAAACGCATGCCGCCACAAAGCTATCTCTGCTTCAATCGAATCCCCGTAGGCTGCACTCGCCACATGGACAGTTTGAAAAGCCAACAGCCGAATACATGTCATACTGTGAGTCAATGCCATCTGAATCGTCGATCTTGGAAGATGAGAAGCTATTGCTTGTTGGACCTCAGTTGTCGTTGCTTTTTGCAAGGCACAATGACGTGCCAACTATTGGGGTGGGGGGAGAAGAAGAGACGGATTTTAAGCAATGTGCTTGTACTGAGGAGTTTCCAAACAACATACTCATATTTACCTCAAGATGGGCCCACAATAGTTGGTCTTGGACAGTTTCAGAGAAATCAATGACAACTCTCTTGTCCGCTTGATGAAGCCTCCCGATTTCGACAAACAGATCGACCAACACTGAAGATAGGTATGGTTCTAAAGTCTTCTTAGACTTTTTCATCATATCTGCCACCCGCGGCAAACAGAACGCTGCAACTTGTCTCCGTCTGCTCAAAGTCTGAAGTACCAATGAGCGGGCAAGAGACGGGATCCACTGCGCCTTCCACGTCTCGAGTGCTTCATTTGTTCCAGCTACAGTTTCGTTGATCTGATCCCACTGGAGCAATATAATCTTTTTCCAAAGGTCGGCAATTGGCCCAGTGTTGGAACCACGATCACCAATGCCTTCAAGCAGGGACTCTACATCGAGAGTTTGACCAGCAGTCATGTAAGGCAGCAGCATATCGAGCGCCAAGTACCGCCCTTTGCGATTCACAGGCTGCCGCAACACATTTGAAATGAGGTTTTGTAGGTCGTCTTCATCCTGAATCAGTTTTACCAGAGATTGGAACAGTCCAGGAATCGCAGCTCCGAGCTTTCTCATTGGTGGATTCTCCCAAGCTTGCATTACGACATCAAGAGTTTCATGAATGAGATTGCTGTACTTTTTGGTCGATTCGCCTTTTTTAGCCTTGAGTCGGCTTGCCAGGGTAGACATTCCTTTCAGAGAACCCCAGCGCACCATTGGATCTGTAGCCACCTTGCTCACGTGGAGCAAGTATTGCCAAGAACACTCGAGGGGCGACTGTTTGCTGGCAACACTTGTATCATCCATCAGTATATCGGTTGATAGAGTAGCAGCAATGCCCTTTACTATTTGCAAGCGTGCAAGGGACGATAAGTGGGAGAGCTCTTTGTCGATGGAAGTAATTTCCTGAATCGCAATATCGCCGATTGCTTGTGACCCAGAACATAGCAGTAGTCTTCCATACACGACACCAAGAGTGTTGAATGTATCTACAGACACATCGGGGCAAACAAAGAGCAGGAGTATGAAGTGTTGGAACTCGGATCGAAATGGTATTTCATCAGAAAGTTGTTTGTCAAGTAAGAGCTTGAGGATTTCCGCAATCGAAGCTCCAGTTTCTGCCATATGCGTCGGCGGACAATCGCTTTTGCTTTCTAGAAAGCTGGAAATGTAGTCATTAGAGAGAAATGAAAGACAATCATTCAATAGTTCTCCCTGCAAAACTGATTTTAGCGAGGGAAAATTGACTGCAGTTTCTAGAGAAACGAGTGGATCCTCCCAAGCTTTCTTTGACTTCCACAATGACTCTATGACAACTTTATACACTCTGGTAGTAGAACCATCTTCTTCGTCGCTGCTGCTGATCAACGATTGGATAGCTCTTCGCAATGGTACGGGAGTCTGCGCCGACAGTGACCATTCCAACAAGAGTCGATTCAATGCAGGTCTGTTTCTGCCTTCGCTTCCTCTCAATTGTCCTCGTTTGTCATTCTTGAACGATTGAAGTTTTTGAATTTGCTCCTTTGAAGATTTAGCCTTGTTCAGATCCTGATAAAGTGTACATAATGCATCATTTGACGAAGAAGTGTCTTCGCAGAGCCGAAGAGCGTTGAGTAGGGAAGGATCTTCATCCTTTGACGATTGCCCGTTTGAAGTCGTCAACAAATTATAAATGGGACCGTCGTGTGGAATTGCGATGGGATTGTTTGACCGCAAAGAAGCGTTAGAGCGTCCCATTGTGCAGCTATCGTGATTCGGTAGGCTTGCTTTGCTCCTTTCTCATCCTGCAAAAGGAAACATTTGGATGCACTTGATTGATGATTGTGAGATCGAAGTCCACTGCACGCACGAATCGCGCAAGAAGTTGCTCAAGGAAGCTGTAATTTTGAGTGAATCCCGTCAGGAGGTTAATCACGAGGTACTAACATAGTACTAATAAAAATGAAGGAGCATCCTGGAAGCCGATGGTAATCGTGATCTGGAGGAAGGGATAGGATAGAAGCATAATGCATTAGCTCATAATTTGCGATCTGACTGCATTCATTGAATTTCAAGGTGGATAGTAACCGAACGTCGCAATCCGATGGTGGATAGAAACCTAACGTCACAATCCCATGCTGGATAGCAACCAAACGTCACAATCACAACCTAGATAGTAACCTAACGTCACAATCACAACCTGGATAGTAACCTAACGTCACAATCACAACCTGGATAGTAGCCTAACGTCACAATCACAACCTGGATAGTGACCTAACGTCACAATCACAACTTGGACAATAACGTCACAATCTCATAACCTGGATAGTACTGTAAACAGCGGCGGCCCCGATTGCAAACAGATTGTTTTGTATATATTTGTAGTGTATTGTATTGGCAGTTTGGGGCACAGTTTAATAACATTTCTACCAATGGAGGGACAAAACAGAAAACATCGAACAAGGCAGCATGGCGACAAATCCACTTGGACTACTGCTGAGAGATGAAACTGGTTTCCGCATGTCTACCATTCCTCGGGGAATTTTATCTTGTATAGGCATAGACGTTTTTGTTTTGTCGTTTGGAAAGGTGAGTCAACATCATTTTGTCTTGCATTTTTGCTGCCCAAGAAGCGCACCAGCGTGAAAGAAGACTTCCAATTAGCAGCACGGGCCACGCATTTATGTAATTGGATCCAAGGATATGTTGCATCTTTTTTCGAGTGGCAGCAGCTACAATGCCCAAGGCCAACAATGCCCGAGAAGCTTTGGTAGACCGTTTCTCCAACGTGACGAGCCCTTTGAGAATTCGCTTGCATCGGGCACAATATTGACCATGAAATTCCCAAATGGAAACGGCCCCCTCATTGGGTGATGGAGGAAGGTTGGCAAACGGACCACCTCCTCCATACTTTGTCATCCATTTTTGATACGTAGCGACACCGACATCCGATGTCGTCGGTCGCATGTCATTCCAAGGGTGTCCATCCAACATTTTGCGGTCGTCTTGATCTTGCATAATGATCCGATCTTGATCGTTGAATTGCCGTCGCCCTTCACTCAGCTCCAACATGAAATGCAGGAAATCACTCTGCCAAAGCAAGGATAGAACACCTCGCAATAGAGGATTCTTGGGCTTCTTGATTCCAAACGTAAAGTAAACGCCCGTTTTCCGTTTGGCCGAGGGAACAAATTGAAGCCGAACTTTGCCATAGGAACTGTCCGTAACTTGTGTGCAGGGCGGAATGAACTGTCTAATGGTCAAAGAGGTGTCCTCTTTCTTCTTTTTGTTGGACGATTTCTGGTATGGAGAATGTTCGAGTGTGAATCCAGATTCCGCATCTTTTATATCGTCCGTTACTTGAAAGTGCTCCATGGGTATCGCCAGAGCCGGCCGAAATCCTGTCTTTTCGTGCACAAAGGGTGCATGGCTTGGATCAAAGCTATTCTCCATAGTGGACTCATAGCTGATGGACGCCATGGCGAAACTGTGGATCCAAAAATGCTCGTCAACTTCCTCGTCGGGTATGAAGGATCCGTCCCGCAGATCGGGTGGTGGATTAATGCTGGGATTTAAAAATGCCCAAAGCATGTCACCTTTAGTTTGTGTGGGATACACAGTCGAAACTCCCAACGCCCTGTCATCGGCAGCTGTCCGATTCCGATCCATCATTGGAACATGATGGTTCTTACCATCCTTATCAAATTGCCAGCCATGCATTCGACATGTTAAATGACAGTCCTTTGTGATTTTTCCCGTGGATAGACTCGTTTTGCGATGGGGGCAAGTGTCCTCAAAGGCCGACCATAGTGCATTTCCGTCTTGGTCATTTCCCGATTTCCAGACCACCAACTTCTTGTTTAGAATCGTACAAGCCTGGGGGGCATCTTCATCAAGCTGGGAGATCGGTGCTACCGGGTACCATTGAGATTCCCAATCAAAGGAGGCATCAGAAGCGGAGGCATCAGAAGTGGAGGCATCGGAAGAAGAAGAAGAGATATCCTGCTGTGTGACTTTGCGATGAGTCCAACGCGCGTTGAAGGACTTGGAGCTTCTTCTTTGGAAGCCCGAGGATGACCCACGAAAGAACAACGGATTGGTCACAGAAAGGCCATCTGCGATTGCAAGGTAGATGACGATTCCAACAAGGCCATATGGATGGTAAAGCAGCATCTTTCATGTGCTTGTTCTGCTATTATGACACTTCAAGGATGCGAGACATCCGAAGCGTTGCCATCATCTTGTGGACGCTCTCTTATTGGTCAAAAAGGAAATCTAGGGGCACTGATTCGACCAATCGGATTCAAAGGTTGGGAAGAACAACGAAACTATGCTACTCAACGCCGCCACTCAAAAACAACCATGGAGTGTGATAACTTCTGGCACTCCATTCCCAATGAATCCAAGCCTGATGCCATCAAGAAGAATTACGAATTAAAGAAAGAATCCCACCCGCTTTTATCACATCTTGCTTTTGGTGGAGAAGTTGAATTGCTAGTAGCACATCCAACCTCTCCGAGTACTATGTCGTCGATACTATTGGATCGAGAAGGATATCGATACCATCATGGGACAGGAATGCACTACGTTGTTCAAGAAGATGAAGATGTAAATCGGCCCAAGTATTCCCTGCGGTGCTGTTTGTGCTACTGTGTGGATGTTGTGGTTTGTGCAATCATTGTCGGATTCCTAGTTTTTTCCTTTTGGCTGTCCTACTATCTGTACAACAATGGCGGTGATTGAACAATGGCCGGCTTTTGCTTGGCTAGAAAGGTCAAGGTTGGATCAGAACTCAAATGTTAGACACAGGAACGAAGTTGACGACTACAGTATGGGCTTCGAACATACGAACAAGTGATGGCGCTATCTCTCATTTATCAAGAAGAATGAAAAACCTTTTCCAACGTCTTGGATTTGAACGCGGTATCTATCAAGAAGGCGAAA